>CM031589.1:9800607-9991005 GCA_018467065.1 Ephestia elutella
GAACATGGGTCAGGTCGCTGTGGGTCTGACTGTACTACGAGCTACACTTTGCTCCGGCGTCGTCAAGACCGGTGACTACGTGTACGTGGTCACTGATATTATAAATGCGAAAGTGAGTTTGTTTGTTACCTCTTCACGCTTCATCTACTGAACCAATCTTCCTCAAATTTTGCATACACAGAGTTAGAAGTACGGAGAAGGACATAGGGTTCCTTTCATCCCGGAAAAAAGCACTTTTCCCGATGGAAATTCAAATGGGCGAAGCCGCGGGCAAAAACTAGTATTATATAAATGTTCTGTAACTTTGGTCTTTTTCTGGAATAAATATTTATTTTAAATTATATTTTGTTCATTTAAACAACATACAACATAAACACATATTTTCTACATAACATATTTTTAACATATTTTCTGTTCTAGTAACAAATGCTACTTCCGAGGGCCGTTCCTGATCTTCCCATCAGAAGTGGCTAACATCATCAGCAAGGTTCGTATTATTCATCTTTAGTTTTGAATTCATATCAATGTGTTTAACAAAAAGCAAAATCACCCTCACTGCCCGTGTCGAGATCACTTGCTCAAAATTAGTTTAAGAATTTTTAGAAATAATCTAATTATTTTATTAAAGAATAATATAAAAATTAACTTGTGAAATCCAAAAGAAAACATATAAAATCATTTGCTTAATAATAAACTAATGAACACTTTATATTTTTAGCCATTCTACAAGCAAGAAGTATTGTTGACGACGATGCACGACACCAGTCCACTTGTGGGCATCGTGGGCAAGTGTTCAGTGTTGGACTATGATGATTATTTGAAATGTAAGTGTTACTTTGCTACTGTTTAAGATCGATGCAGACCTAATGCGTGGTGTAAGCGCGTACGCGTGTCTTTTCGGTGTAAACTCCATTTATTCTTACCAGTCCTATCATGTAAACAATCTTCACAGTACTTTTTGTTGAATTAATAAATCAAATATTAGTTCAAACCTAAACATTTTAAAGTAAAACATTTATTAACCACGAAAGTAATTTCCTAAAAAGTCTATGTTAATTTATATTGTTGTAAAATCATAAAAAGACATGGTAAGAATGTTTACATGATACGACTGGTAAGAATAAATGTAGTTTAGTTTTAATGGAATGGAGCGCGCAATACTACATAATACAATACACAGTCGTGCGCTAGCAATGTACACTCAAAAGTCACTCATACCAAATACTATTGACATTTCCCATACATTGGCTTGGCAACTAGCCATCTGGTGCAGGGGGTGATCCAGCACCGTTTATTTTCACTTTAACATGTTATATGTTTGTCCTTTAATATATAAATAATACAACTATATTATATATGTATTATTCTATTTAGTTTTGTGAAATACACTGTGTTACAACAAAATAAATTCGCGGGCGCGGAAAGAAATTTGTCACTTGCATCTAACAACCGCTTCGTACAGGAAGAGGCCGGAGCTGCGCGTAAAATTATTCTTTATTCGAAACTAGTTTTGAAACTCTGGTTTCGAAAGTGGCCGAAGGGGTATTAACTCGCTAGACTATATAGTATTTGCTTGAACGCATACGCTACGCATTCGGACTGGCCTTGCCTTAAATCTTTTTGAGTCTTTGCAATATTGTCGTTATTTTTGAAACTTTATATACAACTAGCTTTCGCCCGCGTCAATTTCCTACGGGAACAGTGCTTTTTCCCGGGATGAAAGGTACCCTATGTCCTTCTCCGTACTTCCAGCTATGTGTATGCGAAATTTTAGGAAGATTGGTTCAGTAGATAAAGCGTGACGAAGTAACAAACAAACAAACTCACTTTCGCATTTATAATATTAGTTAGGATTAGGATGTTCCTAAGTTTTCATTGCCTTAATATGTTGCTATCTCTCTCCCCCTTAGGTCGTCCGACAGAGATATCAGAGCTGGACGTGTTTGTATGCGAGTCAGTGTACGACGAATCCAACCGCGTGGCGAGGAAGCTCAAGGCTGGCTTGAGGAAGTTCGAGCACACTAAAGACGTCACCGTCGATGAGGTAAGCATTATTTATTAGTGAATCCATACTAATGTTATACATGCGCAAGTCTGTCTGTTACGCTTTCACGCCTACACCGCTGGACCAATTTTGATGAAATTTGGTATGGATAAAGTTAATGGTCTGAGGGCAAACATCTTCAAAATCGTTCCAGTAATTGGACGTCGCAACAACATGCCATTTTCGAGATATGACTTTTATTTTTGCCACATTTCAGTCAATTTTATTTTTTTGACATGTGGGTTGGATCCTTTTCGTTTGACGTCCAATTTACCCATGAAAATGTAACAGACGGACACCATGTTATCTGTAACATAGTTTTGTTACAAAATAAAAAACTTCCGACAACTCACATAGCCTTTGTCACTCGGATGAAGGAATCTAAAAAGACCTCTCACATCAAAATCTGTTAAGCCGTTCAGGACTTATGGTGTAAAAAAAAACTTGAAAACAAACATGAAAACATAACACTCCTTTTTTGGTGAGTCGTGTAAAAAGTCCTATATTTACGTACTGGATGGAGGTTCACCGGTGCGAGAACCGAAAGTAATGACTGGTCCTAGATAAGTTCTAGGTACAATTTTATTTTATTTTTACCTACTTTTTATTTTGATATGGGAATTTTGGCTGCAATAATAGTAGATTGTTGCATCGAGCAGAAAGTGACTTTTAATTGCATGGAGTGTAAGTTTGAAGCCCGAGCGTAGCGAGGGCTTTAAAAACACGAGTGCTTAATTCGCGTCAATTTTCTTTTTTTTTCGGCAATGGTCGCACATTTTTAATTTATATAATCAGCCTTTGTTCGCGGGAATAAAAATAAGTCTGATTGGCTGATACAAATCTAGTTGGTCATGCTTACAGCCTGTGATTGGCCTAATCTTATAGGAATAGCGCTGATTGGCTGACATAAATCTAGTTGGTCATGACTGCAGAATTAAGGCCTGCGATTGGTCAGTCGCTTGGGATATGCGGCCTTAGGACAAAAACAATGCAGTAATGGATTTTCATACTACTTTTCTGCACTGTTTTCAAGTAAAAACAGTGCAACAATGGATTTTCATACATACTTTACTGCGCTGTTTTGCTATGGAGCAATAAATTGCTGTTTTGTGCATACTATTTAGGTTATTAATGGCAAAATTACAGCGTGGTTGGAAGAAAAAAATATTTATTTATTTAAAAAGTAGACTGAAGGATTCATATACTTGCAGATCTACTTCTTCCCGAAGCCGCTGGGCCCGCCGCCGCTGGCCACGCCGCACGAGATGCTGTCCTCGCATGCGTTTGCGCATAAACAGTTCAACCCGAATGTCAACGCTGATTCTATGGTAAATTGTCTTATATTTTTTTTTATAGAATAGTAGGCAAACGAGCATGCGAGTTGCCTGATGGTAAGCAATTACCACAGGGACTGTGACACCAACGACCCTAAAAAGGTCACTGATGCGTTGCCGACTTTTTGATAAAGCGATAGGCTCTTTAATATTTTGGTAGTTTTGAAAGTATATTCTTACTCACAACAACTGTTGTTCAAACCAAAGTTTTGACGAAGCTTTAGTGTTATTCTAAAATAAAAGCACATATATAGAAAGTATATTCTTACTCACAACAACTTGTTCAAACCAAAGTTTTGACGAATCTTTAGTGTTATTCTAAAATAAAAGTACATTTATATGTATTTTCAAAAATGTCAAGTTATATTACATTAATATTTTCGCCATTACCAACTTATTGTGTTTGGTGTGATTGGTAATCTCTGATATCTGGAAGGACCTGGGTTCGAATCTCCACATATTGGCCAATTTTTAGGGTTCCTTACCTCAAAAGGGAAAAACAGAACCCTTATAAGATCACTTTGTTGTCCGTCTGTCTGTCAAACATTTTTTTCTCAGAAACGCTTTAAGGTATCAAGTTGACATAATATCGAATTCTCGGATCCACGGTCTCTTACAGCAAAAAAATAATCAAAATTATACGTCAACGCGATCAGGAGTTATTACCGTACATGTTGCGATTTTTTGCATATTTTGCGATTTCGAACAGCAATTAACAAAACCACAAGAAAAAAAGGGATTGGACAGCGTTTTCGATGAAAGCTGCCGAGCGGCTAATTTTTTCCGACTTCCTTAACAATTATCATCGTATTTCAACTAATATGCATTAAATCTTAACAAATGATACACCAGAACCTTCCACATGAATCACTCTATCTATTAGTGAAAACCGCATGAAAATCCGTTCACTAGTTTAAGTTTATCGCGAACAGACAGACAGACGCCGCGGGGGACTTTCTTTTATAACAAATTGTAATTATAACATGTCATGTTATAATTATAATTTGATAATGGTTATTACGCCGGAGGTCCAGGGTTCGATCCCGGGTCGGGTAAAGAGCCACCCTTTGCAGTTATCATATCTTACAGATATCTTTTCTGTAGACCAAATTATAAAATAAATAAATATATACGGACAAATCACACAGATTGAGTTAGCCCCAAAGTAAGTTCGAGACTTGTGTTATGGGATACTAACTCAACGATACTATATTTTATGACAAATACATATATAGATAAACATCCAAGACCCAGGCCAATCTGAAAAATATCATTTTCCATCTTGACCTGACCGGGGATAGAACCCGGGACCTCCGATTTGGCAGTCTGGCGTGATAACCGTTAGGCCACGGAGGTCGTCAAAAAATAAATAAATATAAAATGGCTTGAAACAAATAAGTTACAGGTAAACATTAAGAGCCCGCACTAGGCCAATGACAACTAAGATTTTCCCCCGCTACCCGCTACCCAGTTCGCCCGCACGCATCCAATCCGCGTTCTAAATAAATGCTCGCGGGGTCGCGGGCGGCGCGGCGGCTCAGAGGCGGATGGTTAAAGCATGCGGGCAATTATACGTATTATTTTTTTAAAAGCTTTATAAAAAGATATTTAAAAAAGTAAGTAACATAATCCCTGCCTTATCTATAGAGTACTTTATACAAAAATTTTCAATCTTTATTTTAATGTATTGCTTGAATAATAGCAGTTTAAAGTGTTAATTATAGGTGATTTGGAGGCAACTTCGCAATTTTTTTCTATCGAGAAAATTTTATGCAATCGTGTTTTTGAGTAACATAATCCCTCGTGCTAGTCCTGAAGTTTGCTATATCTTAATTTTACATTCAGTTTTACATTAATGTAGATATTACAGACGATCATGTGAAGCAATCTGGCCTAGTACGGGCCCTTAATTTAAAAAAAACCACTGTGAGTCATATCTCGCTCTAGCGGAGCCTGCGCAGAACGGATGGATTTATTTCTTATTTTGTTTTTTTTGTACACAACAAATACATAGATAGGAATCATAAAACATAGTAAAACTACACTACACAACAAAGGTACTACTTATTTCTATAGAAAGAAATACTTGGATTCTACTTATAATAGCAAATTAGCTATTTAAAAGTAGAAATTCAAAAATTGTTTTAGTTGTTTATGCAATAAATAATTATTATTTTTAACTTATATTGAGCTAGCAACTACTCTAGACTCAGTAGTAGAGACAAACCATAGCGAGTTTTAACTTGCGACAGCGCCATCTAGCACTTTAAGAGTGTATCACGTCCGCGCGCCCGACCGAGTTTAGGTATTTGATAGACCGCAGCTGGCTGTGTGCAAGTCACACGCACACATCGACGGGAGATTGCCGCTAACCCGAAGTAATAAGTGACAGGGATCCGGCAAAGAATTTGTTGGTACCTATATAATTATTTTTTCTTGCTTTACCGTAATAAATACTAAAAATAAAATTACGACCATTTTTTTATGTAAAACATACTTGGCGTGACTTGGCGGTAAAATGGACACGAATGCCGCGACAGAAAATAGCATGACCGTCGTGCCAGGATGCTAAGATGTTAAATATCTGCCTGGCATCCCATGAAGGCCAATTTTTCGGGATAAGGTTTACAAAAATAGTATTTTTGGATCCAAGATGGCGGACAACTTTTTTTTTAATTTTGCAATATGGTTATGGTTTTATAAGTTTTTCAGTGCGCTGATTACGAAAATAACATTTATTTTGAGATCCAAGATGGTGGAGAACTTTTTTTTAATTTTTTTCAAACTTAAAATCCTTTATTTGCATAAATGTAGGTTACTTAAGATGTTGTACAGTTTTACAAGTTTTACAGTACCAAATATATTTTACTTTAAATTAAAAGCATGCAAACGATTATATATAAAAAAATTAACAAAATGAAATTACAATTACATGTCATGATTAAATTGCTAATGATTATTATATTATTTGGAAATTATAAGTTTTATTAATTATATTCAATACTAGCTTTTGCCCGCGGCTTCGCCCGCGTGAGTTTCCCCACGGGAACAGTGCTTTTTCCCGGGATAAAAAGTAGCCTATGTGCTATTCCAGGTCATTATCTACCTCTGTACCAAATTTCATCGAAATCCGTCCAGTAGATTTTGCGTGATTGAGTAACAAACATCCTCACAAACTCACAAATTCACAAACTCACAAACTCACATCCAAACTTTCGCATTTATAATATTAGTATGGAAGTATGGATTGTTGTCAGATAAGTAGTCATTTACATTGTAATAACATTTGTCAATCAATAATTTTGTCAGAATCTTCTTAAATTTTGAATAATTAAGGAGGCACTAGTCGATAATTTTCCCATACAAATTTCGGGGGGGTTTTACTCCATTGTTTGACATTGTACATCCAAAGTTAAACATGATATCGTTTTGTGTCATTATTAATTTTGTCTGTACGGAACCAGAATAGTAAAATAAAAAGCCACTCTAAAGTTGTGAGCCATCAAACTTTAGTTTTTCGTGCTAATTTTAATACAACTTTGGGCGTAAATAAGTAATAAAAGAAGTGTAAAATATCGAAAACAAAAACCGCACCGACAAAGTTCAGTTATCGAAGATTCCAATAAACTTTATTTGTGATTGATTTGAGCAGTAGTTTTTTCAGAAAACCCGATTTTCCAAAGGACGTTTCGCAATTTTTCACGCGCACGATTTGATATGAATTGTCGTGCATTTCACTCAATATTGTTCCCCGGGCGGACGGGGCGGCGCGGTGCGGAGGGAAGAAGCTCACGCACACCTGCACAATACTTACGTTACTTTCGTTATTCGCTCGGCTCACCTTTAGATTTCGACACTACCTTCCTACTATATCTGACTTGGCGTTGAATTGGACTACCTACGTAATTGAAATTGTTGATTTGAGTGGATTTTGTATTGGTTGACTGAAGAACAGGCGTGAAAAACTTCAAATAAACATTGAGTAAGTGTTCTACCGACGACCTCCGTGGCCCAACGGTCATCACGCCGGACTGCTACACCGGAGGTCCCGGGTTCGATCCCCGGTCGGGTCAAGATGGAAAATGATCTTTTTCAGATTGACCCGGGTCTTGGATGTTTATCTATATATGTATTTGTTATAAAATATAGTATCGTTGAGTTAGTATCCTATAACACAAGTCTCGAACTTACTTTGGGGCTAACTCAATCTGTGTGATTTGTCCGTATATATTTATATTATACTAGCGGCCCGCCCCGGCTTCGCTCGGGTGGACAATATATTTATTTTTAGGGTTCCGTACCTCAAAAGGCAAAAACGGAACCCTTATAAGATCACTTTGTTGTCCGTCTGTCTGTCAAACTTTTTTTTCTTAGGACGCTTAAAGGTATCAATTTGAAATTAATATCTAATACTCGGATACATGGTCTCTTTTAGCAAAAAAATAATCAAAATTATACGTCAACGCGATCAAGAGATATTAGGTACCGTAAATGTAGCGAAATTTCGTATATTTTGCGATTTCAGGCAGCAATCAAACCCTACGGGGTACTTCCCGTTGACCTAAAATTATGAAATTTGGCAAAAAGCAAGATCTAACAGTACATACACTGTAAATATGTTGTTGGAAGTTTAAAAAAAATGTTACAAACTTATTTTTGCGCTCGATGCATTACGATTCCTAGGAATCAAACTGCAAAGTTAAGTTTGTTTTTGAAATTACTAGGTCTTGCAGTGAGAGCTATAATGTGAGATGCTTTTCGTGTACGGAACCCTCGGTGCGCGAGTTTGACTCGCACTTGGCCGGTTTTTTTTATGATACCTACCTCCTACTAAAATAAATATTGATAATAACAAGCAAATTATTAAAAAATAAAAAACACGACTGACAACTCACATAGCCTATGTCACTCGGGGGAATGCAAGGAATCTAACAATACCTCTCACATCAAAATCTGTTAAGCCGTTGAGGACTTATGGTGGAATAAAGAAACTTACATACATACTTACATACATACATACATGAACCCTGAAAACATAACACTCCTTTTTTGGTCAGTCGTGTAAAAACATACGAAAACGCGCCCGCTCAGAGATAGCTACCTATACTGCGCCTTGAGTCTTCGCTAGGTGGTTTCGCGGCGCGTTGCTGGTATTTACATAACTCGTAGTATTTCGGAAACTATTGATCCAAATTACATGCAGTAAAAAGCAAATCTATATATATAAAAGAACAAGGGTGTCTGATAAATCAACGCCCAGCCTAAACCATAAAAGCTATAAACTTGAAATTTGGACCGAAGTTTTATGTTAATACGTAGTGCTCAGATAAGAAAGGATTTTTCAAAATTAGACCGCTAAGGGGGTTAAAATTGAGGGCAAAGTTTGTATGAAAAAATTTTTAAATCTTCACTGATTTACTTGAAACTTGGCAAAAATGCTTCTCAACAAAAACAACCAATGGCGTGTTTCAGCGTTTTTTGAAATTCAATCTCTAAAGGGGTAAAAAAGGGGAGGTAAACTAATTTATCATCACAAAACCGAAACTATAAAAGCTATAAACGTGAAATTTGGTTAGTGTCTTCATTATACAATATACTGCCCACATAAGAAAGGGTTGTTCACAAATTCAACCCTTACAGTCCAAAAAAAGGGGTGAATTTGCGTACCATTAGAAAAATCCCATTTGAAATTTCGCCAGTCACAAGCAATGCATGTTGGCTTATCGGTAGAGGCCGCGGATTATTTTTTTAAGTACAGGGTTCGAATCCTGCCAGATGTGACTTTTTTTTCCATTTTTTTTGCGTTTTGTATTAGTTTTTTAGAATTCTATATTTTTTTAAATATTTTAGTAAAGAAATATTTCAAGAAAGTAGCTGGAAGTAGCTGGATCGAATCTTGCCACTAACAATAATTTTCTGTTTTCGTTTTTTATTTGTTTTCTAGAATTAATTTCTTACTTTTATAAAAGAACAAGGGTGTCTGATAAATCAACGCCCAGCCTAAACCATAAAAGCTATAAACTTGAAATTTGGACCGAAGTTTTATGTTAATACGTAGTGCTCAGATAAGAAAGGATTTTTCAAAATTAGACCCCTAAGGGGGTTAAAATTGAGGGCAAAGTTTGTATGAAAAAATTTTTAAATCTTCACTGATTTACTTGAAACTTGGCAAAAATGCTTCTCAACAAAAACAACCAATGGCGTGTTTCAGCGTTTTTTGAAATTCAATCTCTAAAGGGGTAAAAAAGGGGAGGTAAACTAATTTATCATCACAAAACCGAAACTATAAAAGCAATAAACGTGAAATTTGGTTAGAGTCTTCATTATACAATATACTGCCCACATAAGAAAGGGTTGTTCACAAATTCAACCCTTACAGTCCAAAAAAAGGGGTGAATTTGCGTACCATTAGACAAATCCCATTTGAAATTTCGCCAGTTACAAGCAATGCATGTTGGCTTATCGGTAGAGGCCGCGGATTATTTTTTTAAGTACAGGGTTCGAATCCTGCCAGATGTGACTTTTTTTTCCATTTTTTTTTGCGTTTTGTATTAGTTTTTTAGAATTCTATATTTTTTTAAATATTTTATTAAAGAAATATTTCAAGAAAGTAGCTGGAAGTAGCTGGATCGAATCCTGCCACTAACAATAATTTTCTGTTTTCGTTTTTTATTTGTTTTCTAGAATTAATTTCTTACTTTTTTTTTATTTTGAAAAGAAACGAATAAATTCATTTGCAAATTTATTTCCGGTCATCTACTGATTGTGGCAAGAAAAATATCCAATAGATGGCGTTGATAAAATGAGAAATGTAAGCTGAAATTATTTCTCAACATTTTCAATAGATGGCGCTGCGCAATTTTGGTGATTTCTACTTCGCGCTTATTTAACAGCATAAAGGGGTCGTGGGTATAATAATAAAACAGTAAAGATATTTTGTCTGTACAGTACATTTAGTATTTTTGACTGAAATGGATAGAGGGACACTTAAAAAGAATAACAGAAAGCAAAAACATTTTTTTGGAATTTTTTGTCTGTCTGTCCGTCTGTATATGTATGTACGCGTTTCACGCAATATCTTCTGGACGGATTTGAATTAAACTTTTTTTGTTGTATAGCTATTAAGCCTGGGCAACATATAGGCTATAAGTGATTTTGAAAATTGGAACACCTGATGAAGAACCTTAACAGAACAGCTAAACTATAAGAAATATGGAAATGGTATCTTTGGAAAAGTTTATCAATCTGACGAGCATTTTCTGTTGACGTATAAAAATAGAAGATCAGGATCATCTGATGAAGAATTCCAAGGGACCAGCTACACTATTACATATATGGAAATGTTGCCTTAGCAAAAGTCGTTTAACCTGATGAGCATTTTCTGCTGACGTATAAAAATTTAAGTTTATGCAACATCTGATGAAGCACTCCAAGAGACCAGCTACTCTATAAAAAATGGAAATGGGGCCTTAGCAAAAGTCGTTCAACCTGATGAGCATTTTCTACTGACGTATAAATAGACAGGACACGGGATAGGATAAAGAGGGACTCGCGGTGGTACACGGGAAATTGTAGATAACGAGCAGACGATGATCGTTTATTGAATTAAATATCACTTTTGATTCATTTTAACACCGCGACTGTACTACGAGTACCTCATATATTCCCGCGGGACACGGGATAACCAAATAGCTGAAATTTTGAGTACTGGAGTTTAAGTTACTACAGTTTGGAACACAAAAAGATTTTTCATCTAAGGAAACTCACGCGGGCGAAGCCGCGGGCAGCAGCTAGTATTAAATATATTAAGTACTTGTGACGATACACTTGTTTAATTTGATAAGGATTAATAAGTTCTGGTTAATATCACCAGTTAAAAAACACGTAACGATTTTAATTATTTTTAAAACATAAAAGTAGTTATTGTGGCTGAAATATAAAAGCTAGATATATGCTATCGCGGACTTTTTTGTAGACCTATTATAGATACACAATTCCTCCATACATGATTTTGATACATCTCTTAGGAATTGGACAGCGTTTTCGATGAAAGCTGCCGGGCGGCAAATTTTTTTCCGACTTCCTTAACAATTATCGTCATATTTCAACTAATATACACAAAACCTAAACAAATTATACACTAAAACCTTTCTCATGAATCACCCTATCTATTAGTGAAAACCGCATCAAAATCCGTTCAGTAGTTTTTCGCGAACAGACAGACAGACAGACGCCGCGGGGGACTTTGTTTTATAATATGTTATGATATGATTATGATTTATTTATTTATTTGTTTCTTATGTCTGGGCACCTGATAAAAACAACATTGTAGGTAGGTAAGTACCTACATTACTAATTTTATGTGAATCTTCTATCCTATAGGTAGGTATGTCTATATCCTGACTATAATAAGCAATCTATAGGTATATAAACGCCCGCGCCGCGCCGCCTTTAGTTATATTGTACGAAATTGTAGGTACTGTCTGGCTTTTGGCCGACCGGCAGGCATAGCGGCGCGCCCGACGCGGCTCGGCGTTGTGAATCGTCTAACGTCGTTTCATTCACTTCGGACAGGTGTTTGTGTGCGTGCGCTCGGTGTATGCGTACAGATAGCGTCTGACTGCTCATCACTGATTCTATCTCTGTCGGACACAATGCTAGGTGAAACAGCTTGCTTTTTGGCCGCGCCCGCCACTGAGTTCGAGCTCGCGGCTAGTGCAACCTTAAGGTCTTTTAATGGTTCCGGTATTTTATTGAATAATTTTGGAGCCATTTTTAATATACTTTTTTTCATTAATGCAGTTTTGCAAATGTTAGAACAGATTCTCTTATTTCTAGGGCGAAGATTGAAACCTGGTGCTGGTTGTTCATATTTAAACATATCAGGATTACGTTTCACAAAGAGGCATGCTTCTAAAATATAAAGACACGGCAAAGTTAATATGTTTAAAGATTTGAAGTAAGGCTCACAACTTTCCATGGGTGATAGTCCACATATGGCTTTAATACACCGTTTTTGAGCTCTAAGTAATATTTCTCTGTAGCTGGAATTTCCCCAAAAAATTAAGCCATATCGTAAAGTTGAGCCCACAAAGCCGTGATACGCTGTTAGAACAGTTTTCCGGCTTGCAATCTTTGCTAATTTATAAAGCGCAAATGAAAATTTATATAATTTCTTACATACGTCTATTGAATGGGACTCCCACGACATGTTGCTATCTATAGTTACTCCTAAAAATTTTGTGACGTTTGTTTCGTCTATTTTATTGCCATTATAATTAATATTGATTTTACCACCCTTTTTCCGTTGACTAAATTTCATAACCTTAGTTTTTTCAACATTAACATTCAGATTGTTTTGCTCTAACCAATGTATAACGTCCTCAAGTGTACGGTTTATGTCATTTTCAAAGTTATTAATATTATCACATTCAATAAAAATTGTACTGTCATCAGCAAAAAGTATCATTGGATAATTTATTGATTTTGTTATGTCATTAATATATATTATGAATAATAGTGGTCCTAATACGCTGCCTTGCGGCACACCATATTTTATGGTCCTAGATTCAGAAATGTATTTTTTTTCTACAACCGTGTTCATACAAATTTGTGTTAGTTCAGTATATTGATCTCTATCTTGAAGATACGATTTTATAAGGTTAAGAGCATTGCCGCGAATCCCGTATCGCTCAAGCTTTTCTATCAATCTTATGTGATCGATACAGTCAAATGCCTTTGACATATCCATATACAGAGCGCATGACGGTGTCCTTTTATCCATGCAAGATATTGCTCTATTAACTAATTCATATATAGCAGTATCAATATTGGTATTTTTTCGAATTTTGCAATATGGTTATGGTTGTATAAGTTTTTCAGTGCGCTGATTACGAAAATAACATTTATTTTGAGATCCAAGATGGCGGACAACTTTTTTTTCAATTTTACAATATGGGTATGGTTTTATAAGTTTTTCAGTGCGCTGATTACGAAAATAACATTTATTTTGAGATCCAAGATGGCGGACAACTTTTTTTTCAATTTTACAATATGGGTATGGTTTTATAAGTTTTTCAGTGCGCTGATTACGAAAATAACATTTATTTTGAGATCCAAGATGGCGGACAACTTTTTTTTCAATTTTACAATATGGGTATGGTTTTATAAGTTTTTCAGTGCGCTGATTACGAAAATAACATTTATTTTGAGATCCAAGATGGCGGACAACTTTTTTTTCAATTTTACAATATGGGTATGGTTATATAGGTTTTTCGGTGCGCTGATGACAAAAATAACATTTATTTTGAGATCCAAGATGGCGGACAATTTTTTTTTTTCAATATGGTTAACTTGTTGTTCAAGGAGTTACACCTGATTCATGGAAAAACGCCATAGTGAAGCTCATATTTAAGAAAGGCGATAAAGCAAATCTAGCTAACTATAGGCCAATATCTATTTTACTGCACATATACAAACTCTTCACCAAGGTGCTAACAAACAGACTTGCAAGCAAACTGGATGCAGCTCAACCTGTAGAGCAAGCTGGTTTTAGAAAGGGATTTTCGACAATTGACCATATTTTCTGCGTAAGGCAGATAATCGAGAAAAGTGTGGAATACGGCCAAAACTTATGCGTAGCCTTCGTTGAAAGCTTTTGACACCGTAGAGCATTGGGCAGTATTCAACGCCCTCCAGCGATGCTTAGTAGACGATAGGTATGTGGAAGTGATAAGAGAAATCTATAAAAGTGCAACCCTCCAGGTGCAGCTCCATAAGCTAACCCAACCGGTCCGTGTGGAGCGCGGGGTGCGGCAGGGAGACACTATATCTCCAAAACTGTTTACTGCAGCTCTAGAAGATGTCTTCAAACTTATGGACTGGCACCAGTCCGGAATAAACATAAACGGTGAAGCTCTGTCGCACCTTCGTTTTGCCGACGACATAATAATCTTTGCCAAATCCATCGAGGAACTTACAGTCATGTTAGAAGAACTTTATACCGCATCCTTGAATGTTGGCCTAAAAATGAATCTTACGAAGACCATGATTATGTGCAGATCAGAGCCAAATATACCTCACATACAAATTCACGGACAGAAGGTGGAAAATGTCGCGGAATATATTTATTTGGGCCAATTAATCTCATTCAAAGAGGACCGTCACGAGAAAGAGATTGACAGACGAATTCAGCTCGGCTGGGCAGCGTTCAGCAAGCTCTCCGATGTACTTAAAAATAAACGAGTACCTACCTTTCTCAAAAGACGAGTGTTTGAGCAGTGCGTGCTTCCTGTCATGACATATGGCTCGGAGACCTGGACACTCACTAGGAAGCTCGTGTCTAAACTCCAGGTAGCACAGAGAGCCATGGAACGGGCAATGCTTGGCTTATCCCTCATAGACCGTGTCCGTAACACGGAGATAAGAAAGCGCACTGGAGTGAACGATATTGCGCTGGTGGTGACGAGGTTGAAGTGGAGATGGGCAGGCCACATGAGCAGGAGAGAGGACGGCCGTTGGGCGCGCAGGATTGCGGAGTGGAGACCCAGAACAGGCCGGAGAAAAGTAGGGAAACCACTAATGCGCTGGGCCGATGACATCTTTAAAATTTTGGGCAAAGCCTGGATGCGATCCGCAAGAGACCGGGCAAAATGGAGGGACCATGAGGAGGCCTATACCCAACAATGGGTGATACAGGGCTGAAGAAGAGAACTTGTTGTAGGTTTTTGGGGACGCTGATGACGAAAATAACATTTATTTTGAGATCCAAGCTGGCGGAGAACTTTTTTTTAAATTTTACAATATTGGTATCATTTGTCCGCCATCTTAGATCTCAAAATAAATGTTATTTTTGTCATCAGCGCACCGAAATACCTATAAAACCATACCCATATTGTAAAATTGAACAAAAAAGTTGTCCGCCATCTTGGATCTCAAAATAAATGTTATTTTTATCATTAGCGCACCGAAAAACCTATACTGATAACTGATGAACCCATAACTTATTACAAAAACTTATAAAGGGATACCCATATAGCAAAATTAAAAAAAAAAGCTGTCCGCCATCTTGGATCTTGATTTGGATTTATTTTGATTTTTATGTTTTCGATTTCTATGATTTCGATTTATTACGATTTCTATGATTGCGATTTATTACGATTTCTATTTCATCAAAAATTGTCGGCCATCATGAGTATGAAAATGGTACCTATATAAATTTAAAAAAGATTAAAAGTAATAAATATGCAACTCTGATCTACATTACTCTCTGCTGTCTGCGAATACACGAACACGCGAAAATTAAAGGCCTCCCGAGCAGCAGAGCGCGTGGATTCCCTTTGAATTCTTACGGCAGACTGATTTTTCGTGGCTTTGGAACTCTTATATATTAAGCGTTTCGCTGCCATAATAAAAATGTATGGGGGATTTCTTTGTGAATTGCTACGATTTTTAACATTTTTTCCGAGTTATTTTTCAAAAATCTAAAACCAGCAACTTGTAGCTAGTTTAATAAACTCGCGATTTAACATTATGTAGAAATTATGATTTGTGTTTTACATAACGATTTCGTTAAAGCCGTGAACCTTGTTTTTCGTGTTTTCCGTTTTTTCTGGAAGGTATAGACGCAAAAATAACAGGCGAATTATTTTTTTCTGTCTCGTACTAGTAGTAGCAGTTATTTGAGAAGCCTATTGTACTATTTTTATTATCATTAATGATCTAGATTTAGCACCAGGATCGATTCAGTAACTCCTGTTTTGGCTAAAAACGTGTGATGCAGGCTTAAGCAGTTCTTTTTTGGTTAATGAGGGTTATCGTATTTACGCTTACTATATAGTTTTCGCTACTGACGAGTATGACCATGGTCATGTCAATGATACAGTACTGTCTTTGAATTTAACAATCGACATTGACAGCATTGTACCATCTGACAAGTGTTTATCCTTACTCGTAAGTGCTGACGTCTGGTGGAATATTTGAACGCGATAATCATTGTCTGTAATGTAATTGAGATTCACACATATTATTTAACTATCTGTATTTTCTTATGTCACTTTTACTGCAAATAAATATTGATTCACTAGCCGCGCCCCGGGGCTTCGCTTCCGTGCGAATTTCGGGACAAAAAGTACCCTATGTGCTATTCCCGATATTTTTATACCAAAGAGAGGGCGCTACCGTCGCGCTGCGATCAGCTGTTTTCACCGGCTCCAAAGTTATTAAGTGCTAATTCGTTCTGAAATACATAAAGTGAGGAAAATATCAGTTTATTAAAATTGTCTAAAAGAAGACAACTGGTGAAACTCGACAAAACAACAAGTAAACAAAAGTAAATAGTGAACAAAGAACAGTTTATCAGTGCAGAAGAACAAGGATTACATTAAAATCATAACAAAGCAAGCTAACAGGTGGAATAAAAGTATTAAATAAAGTGTAAAATAGTAAGTGCACAATAATTTATATCGACAATACAGGGTGATTTTTTATTCGAAGGACATATTCAAGGAGGGTATTTGGTATTCGATTCCCGACCCAACTAGCGAAGAAAAAAAAATCTTTATTTTTTGCATATTTATCCAATTAAATAACGCTTAGATGGACACCGAGCGCGCGCGAAAAGATCACACGATACCGACACGTGACGAGTGATCCGTTTGTCCTTATAAGACTAAAAAATAAAAAAAAAACCTAACTATTAATCATACCTAGGTATTTTTGCCTGTCCTTAGCCAGGATAAAGTATGAAGGGAAAACGGATCGTACCTACCTACCTAAATAAGTCGAAACCGCACGCGAGGGTGTCCATACGTTCGGAGAATTTTCATGAAACTTTAACAAAGTTTTTCTCAGTTATTTACAAGTGTTTTTATTATTTCATATTTTTTTAGTTATATGCTACTATGACCTACCGTAGGATTAAATATGTCCTTCGGATAAAAAATCACCCTGTATATCAACTTAAATTCGATAGTCATCATCAGAAGTACTATACAGAAAAGCATAACGACTAACGCCATCTCTTGATGAATAGCACAAACTATTTACATACCATCCAATACTGACACCCAGAGAAAAATTAGAACCATCTAACAGGGCTTGCTAACCTGGTTAAAATTCTAAACCAGCTCACTCGATGCGCCATACATTTAAAAAAAGAGCGTTTTAAATCAGTTACGGTTGAGCAAAACCATATATTATTTCTGGTTATGTTCAAAGCGCGATATCATTTCAGTTCCTGTTCAAAATACCGGAAAGACCCAAAACATTCGCTCTTTTCGACAATCGTGTTCTATCTCGCTCTAACTATGATTATTTCTCACTCTCGCTCGATATAAATCTAACCAATCTACACGTTGAGACTTGCAAATGCGTAAGTGAGATAAAACGCTGAGCGATATACCCGTCCTTGTCACTCGCCCGCGCGGGATTAACCAGGTAATTACCGCTCGCGAGACCGATTCAAAAGGGTTTTCACTCCGATCGTAATGGCCCGAGCGTTACTGCGTAACCAGGTCAAAACACTTATTTTTTAGGTTTTTTATTAACTGGTTTCAAGCCCTGCCATCTAAAGCACTAACGCCATCTAGTAGCGAACGGCAAAAATAATAACAATGGAGGATATAACAAATATGTTAAAATCAATACAAAAGGATTTAGATAATCAGAAAAAAGAAATAAAAGAAATGGAAGCGAATATTACAAATAGTATTAATATGATTATTGGCGACAATTTTAAAGGATTAGAGCAAAAATACAACCAACTTAATAATCAAATACAAAATCAAGAAGAAATTATAGATAAAATCGAAAGATATAATAGAAGGAGAAACTTAGTATTTTTCGGCATTGAAGAAGGAGAGAAAAGTTATCAGGAGCTAGAAAACAAAATTATCGATTGTATGAAAAAAAATAATATCAACTGCGAAAGAAATTGAATGGAATTGAAAGAATGGAAAAAAAAATACTCTTACGAAACAAAAAAAAATTTGAACATTCAAAAATTTACTTTAAAGAAGATTATCCCAGGAAAGTTTTAGAGAAAAGAAAAGAATTACAATTGGAAGCACAAAAGTACAGAGCAGAAGGGAAAAAAGTTAAAAATACGATAAACTCATAGTTATAAACAAAGAAAATCAGAATAGTAAGAGCAACAAACAACAACCAAAAAAAAGAAGTCTTCAACTTTCTCCTAGTAATAAAAATAATCAGGACATCCAAGTCACAAAGAAAAACAAAACACAAATTACAGCTTTCATGAAACCGCTGAAAATACCAGATACAAATTCAAACTCTACAAATAACCAAGCTAAGAAGCTCGAGGGAGAGGAAGAGAGGGTTCCGTTGATTGCTATAGTCTTGGTGAAGACACCAAGAACCCTCTCTACCACACCACCCAACACGGCCGGTCACCGTGGGGACGAAAATCGACAATAG
The DNA here is from genome assembly GCA_018467065.1 of Ephestia elutella. Classification (NCBI taxonomy): domain Eukaryota; kingdom Metazoa; phylum Arthropoda; class Insecta; order Lepidoptera; family Pyralidae; genus Ephestia; species Ephestia elutella. Next base: position 9,819,421 of record CM031589.1, read on the forward strand.
GTTTTTGTTTGACTACAACTCTCCAACAAAAACTGGAATGACAACAAACAAAAAGAAAAAATCACATACTCTATATATTGGCACATATAACGTGAGATTACTGGCAGCCCTATGAAGCTAACAGAATTCACAAATGCATTAACAAATATTAATTATGACATAATTGGACTGTCAGAAGTGAGAAGACTTGGCAGCGGCATAACACAAACACACACACACAAACACAAACACACACAAACAAAGACAAACACAAAGAATTTATATTATGTTATTATGGTGAAATTCAGGGACATTATGGAGTCGGCTTTATGATAAAAAAAGAACTAAACCCCTGCATTAAAAGTTTCAGAGGACTGTCGGACAGAGTAGCTATCTTAGATGTAGAGATAAACAACCTAGAAATCTCCATTGTTCAAATATATGCACCCGTTGAGGATTCTGACCAGTCAGAAATCGATAAATTTTACAGCACTCTACATGACGCTCATAATATGGCAAGTCAAAATATTATAGTAATGGGAGATTTTAAAGCAAAAATAGGAAAAACAAATGACACAGATTGCAAACATCTTGGAAAATTGGGTTATGGAAAAAGAAGCCCTAGAGGTGAGAAATTATTAAATTATGCTGAAGAATACAACTTATTTTTGCTTAAACCCATCTGAAGAGCTAACAATTTTGGCTTGCGTGCGGGATTTCGTTGGATTAGCGCCCTCACTGCCTCGATGACCGCTGGTGTCCAGACCGGTACGAGGTCGGCCGCTTTTCTTGCGATTTTCGAGGCTCTAATCTTCAGTGAATCGTTCAATCAATATACAATTAACAAACCTCCATGTTATTTACAAAATTTTTGACAAGTTTGTAAATCTCAATTTGCGCGATCCGCAGCGATGCAACGTAATAACCGCGATTCTCTTTTCTTTTTTGTCCATTCTTTATTTGAAAATGGAGTAAAATGACTTTGTTATTTATATTTACAATGCGTAAAAGTTACAAATTCAAAATTAATCAAAACATTTCAAGTGCGTATTAAAAATTTGAAAAAAATAATGTGACAGGACTTATGACCCGACTAGGTATAATATATAAATGCAATTGTTATTTTCTTATTGATAGAATATAATTATTAAAAATGTGTACATTATTATTAAATATTATGTAATAATTTGAATTAAGTAATTAAACTAATGTTTATACGAATTATAAAACGAATGATGAAAAATATTTGCATGTAACAAAATTTTATGTTGCATGAAATGAGAAGTTAATAAAAGGCTTTTTTTATTTTATTTATTTATTTATACCAAATTTCCGTCCAGTAGATTTTGCGTGATTGAGTAACAACCATCCTTACAGACTCACAAACTCACATCCAAACTTTCGCATTTATAATACTAGCTGTTGCCCGCGGCTTCGCCCGCGTGAGTTTCGCTTAGATGAAAAGTCTTTTTGTGTTCCAAACAGTTTCAGATGTTTCGGATCTTCGATTTTTATACGTCTACAGAAAATGCTCATCAGATAAATCAAGTTTTGCTAAGGCGCCATTTCCATATATTTTATAGTGAAGCTGGTCTCTTGGAGTTATTCATCAGATGTTCCAGATCTTCAATTTTTATACGTCAGCAGAAATTGCTCATCAGGTTGAACGATTTTTGCTAAGGCGCCATTTCCATATATGTTATAGTGTAGCTGGTCTCTTGCAGTTCTTCATCAGATGTTCAAAATCTTCAATTTGTATACGTCAGCAGAAAATGCTCATCAGGTTGAACGACTTTTGTTAAGGCACCATTTCCATATTTCTTATGGTTTAGCTGTTCTGTTATGGTTCTTCATCAGGTTCAGAGTGTCCCTCTATCCATTTAAGCCAAAAATACTAAATGTACAGACAAAATATTTTTACTGTTTTATTATATGTATAGATTAGTAGGATAGGATAGTAGGATTTATCAAATCAAAATCAAATCGATGTAAGACCACTTTACCTATGTTTGACAATAAAGATATTTTCATATTCATTTATTCATTCGTAATACACAACAGGACAGCAAGCCGCAGTTCACCAACTTGCTGAACACGTCTCTGGGCGGCCAGGATGTGGAGATGCTACTGGAGAACTCGCTCGACTCGCTCGCCTCGCCGTCCACGCCGCTCTCTATAGGTATGCTTGTTTGTTTGTTTGTTCTATCTGTAATAAACAACAGGACAACAAGCCGCAGTTCACCAACTTGCTGAACACATCTCTGGGCAGCCAGGATGTGGAGATGCTACTGGAGAACTCGCTCGACTCGCTCGCCTCGCCGTCCACGCCGCTCTCTATAGGTATGCTTGTTTGTTTGTTTGTTCTATCTGTAATAAACAACAGGACAACAAGCCGCAGTTCACCAACTTGCTGAACACATCTCTGGGCGGCCAGGATGTGGAGATGCTACTGGAGAACTCGCTCGACTCGCTCGCCTCGCCGTCCACGCCGCTCTATATAGGTATGCTTGTTTGTTTGTTTGTTCTATCTGTAATACACAACAGGAGAACAAGCCGCAGTTCACCAACTTGCTGAACACATCTCTGTGCGGCCAGGATGTGGAGATGCTACTGGAGAACTCGCTCGACTCGCTCGCCTCGCCCTCCACGCCGCTCTCTATAGGTATGCTTGTTTGTTTGTTTGTTCTATCTGTAATACACAACAGGACAGCAAACCACAGTTCACCAATCTTCTGAACACATCTCTGGGCGGGCAGGATGTGGAGATGCTACTGGAGAACTCGCTCGACTCGCTCGCCTCGCCCTCTACGCCGCTCTCTATAGTTATGCTTGTTTGTTTGTAATATCTGTAATACACAACAGGACAGCAAGCCACAGTTCACCAAACTACTGAACACATCTCTGGGCGGGCAGGATGTGGAGATGCTACTTGAGAACTCGCTCGCCTCGCCTTCCACGCCGCTCTCTATAGGTATGCTTGTTTGTTTGTTTGTTCTATCTGTAATACACAACAGGACAGCAAGCCACAGTTCAGCAATCTGCTGAACACGTCTCTGGGCGGCCAGGATGTGGAGATGCTACTGGAGAACTCGCTCGCCTCGCCGTCCACGCCGCTCTCTATAGGTAATTATCATTTATTCGATCAATCGATTCGCCGATATCGATTTCGCATCAGAAATACGAGTCTGTTGATTGATGAGCGTACAAGTATCAAGTTGAAATGTGCCAAGCCAACATTTCGTTAAGGATAAAGACCTTTAGAATCAGAAATTCTTTATTGAAACTTGGCCTTCAAAGAAGGCTCTTTTTCACGTCAAAAACTCATTATATAATCATCGTTTAATATGTCTGAAAGCCACAAACTTCTAGCATTTCGGAACGACCACTGCTGGGAAGAAATGCCGAAAGAAACTCATGAAACAGTCTTGGTCGCCTAACATGCCAGAGACAAATCAAACAGATCTTTATTCATACACTAGATTATGTACAGTCAAAAATAAAATAAAATATAAGAAACAAATATAATATAATAAAACATGTTATGTTTGTGATGGAGTAACCACAATGAAATAGTTAAGAACAAATAATGAAAATAAAATTCGAATCAGAATCGAGCAGACGAGTTCCCGATATCTCTCCTTTAGTCGTATTCTCCATGACTGAGGGTCGTGGTCATTGAAACATACACAACGACTATCCTGGCCATGTTAAAGGAGTGGTTTGCCATTGCCTTCTCCATTTCATACACTAACTGATAATCATCAACCAGAGTGCAGATTTCCTCACGTTGTTTTCTTTCACCGGGAGCAAGTGGTGGTCGATGAAAACTAATATGTAAACTCCATTTTTTCTTAAATGTCAAACATGTCAATGTCATTTTTTCTTAAATGTGTGTTGTTATGTAAACAATCTTCACAGTACTTTTTGTTGAATTTTGTTCAAAATAAATCAAATATTAGTTTAAACCTAAACTTTCTAAAGTAAAACATAAAATCATAAAAAGACATGGTAAGATTGTTTACATAATAGGGACAATTATAAAAAAATTGACTTTATCTATGCTAGTTTCCATCACAGTTGAGTTTATTTTTTTATTTTTATTTAAATAGGCTAACAAATTGCCCTTTTATATCGTCATATGCTTGCTTTTTTAGTTAGTTGACGTCATAAAATTACTTAAAGCTAAGGTTACCACCGCCTCCAAAGCGCAAGTGGAGAAGTGGCGGCGCAACAAACTCCACTGCTGCATTTTCTCCAAACAAACATCCTCACAAACTCACATCCAAACTTTCGCATTTATAATATTAATAGGATTCTGCAACTGCTGTACGCACCTTTACAAAACCTAAAGGCGTTACCAATTAGGATAGTAGGATTCTGTAACACACCTTTACAAATCCTAAAGGCCTTACCACCCCACAGGCGGCAATAGCAACCCTTACAACCCATCGATGTCGGCCACGCCCAGCCAAGAGCGATCGCAACCCTCGGCCACCCCCCACAGCACTAAGAAGAAGAAGGAATCCAAACAGAAGTTGGTCACGGGCTATATCCTGTACTCGAGCGAAGTCAGGAAGGCGATCATAGCTAACAACCCTGATGCTACTTTCGGTGAGTTTTATTTTATTAAAAAAATATATTAAAATATATGAAATATATGTTTATTTCAGATTTGTTTAAAATATATATTTTTTTTGATCTTTATCCTATTCCTAAAAAATAGGATTGTTTCGATTTTTTTGGATCGTTTTGAACAGTGAACTTTTTTTTTATTAGAGATTTGAGTGCGTTTGACCTCTATCTTGCCTGATGGGAAGCAAAGATGAGGTCTAGGGTGGTACACGCAAACTCAAAATATGCCTATTCACTCTTGCCTTGAACTTAGGTTTTCATGTTATGTGGAAATTTAAGAACACTTCAAATAATTGCGCTTTTTCTAACAATCCTGCAATAACTAAAAGAGAATCGATAAAAATATTAATATGGTTTAAAAATAAAAAATAAAAATATATAACGTGGTTTGTTTTTGTGTGTACATGTTACTAACGCTAGTTTATAAGATCAAATTGTTACTAACTGTGCGCAGAGAATCCGGGCAAACGAAATGGCGGGAGGGTTCGGTACCGAAAAATTTACCGGGTAAAAAAAAAATACCGGTAAAAACCTCGACCCGGCACTACGTCTGTCCGACTAACCTAACCTAACTTATACGCAGTCTGCTACCACCATAGTTTATAACGGGAACTACAGAACCCTGTATATCAAACCTAACTTAATAGCTACAATTACAAACCACTTACCAAACTGAATCTTCTTAATCTTCGGATCCAACTTCGAGTGTCTTCGGAAGGGGGGGGGTTGGTCCCTAATCACCCAAACTACCCCCTTGAGATCTCAGTCCCCAGAAAAAATACCTGTCTTTCTTCTAGAAGGTCCACTCGACGACGGCTGGATGTGAGCAGGTAGCCACAATTCCCGTCTCACAGCAAACAGTCTAAATACATTTTTTTCGCACAACACAAATTATCGCGAGCTTATTAGTTATTTAACAACGATGAAATACACAATTACAATTCAAAACGCGATCCAAACGCTACTGTCCAAACTAATTAGTGTCTACACATCACAAAGGCTAAATCCGTTAGGCCATGTGGCTCCAGACAATATGGCGTGCCTAGCACGAGTTATTTCATGCGGCGCGGCCTCTCCGCGCGCTATCCAAAACAATACTAATATGGCTGTCGCCTGCCGACGCCGGCCGGGCGGGCGACGCCAGCGCCGACTGCGCGTAGCGGCGCCAATGGGAAACCCTCGCGTTCCGTTTCAAACAATTATATTACAAACATCCCCCCGTCCCGGTCTGAGAAGCAGACCGCTAGCTTACTCTACGGGAAGGCGGGCGAGAGAAGTCACAGCTCTCCTTAAAATCGAACCGTCGACCAACACCTCAGCCACACGCGGAGTGCCATCTCCGCCAAGAATCAAACGTAATATGCGAGCTCGTCGCCAAAGCAATGAGGGCAAATTTGCCTCTTTTAACAATACTAAATCACCCTCCCTGGGAGGCTCAGTCCTGTCTGTCCACTTCACTCTTTGCTGCAGCAAATGCAAATATTCAAGCGACCAGCGACGCCAAAAGTCCTGGCTCATTTGCTGCAACATTTGAAAACGCGACAACCGATATACGCGTTCATCCTTCCAAGGGTATTCGGGCAGGGCATTCAAAGGCCCTCCCACCAAAAAATGACCAGGGGTGAGAGCTTCCAAGTCATTTGGATCTGGAGATAGCGGACAGAGAGGACGAGAGTTGAGGACCGCCTCAACTTTACAAAACACTGTGGCCAGCTCTTCAAAAGTTAGAGCCGTTTCTCCGATAATGCGGCGGAGGTGGGTCTTTGCGGATTTCACAGCCGCTTCAAAAATCCCTCCCCAATGGGGGCAACTTGGGGGACTAAACTTCCAGGTTATTCCCCTTTGGGCAGCAATTTGACTTAAACTAGTACAATTTTTATCAATAAACACAGAAACATCCTTAAGATAATTTACAGTTCCCTTATAGTTTAGTTTATAGTGTAGAGGATGGACGACTGTAATGAGACGAGTGTTGGTTGTAGACTCCTTTATTCAATCCATTACACATCTTATAATATATATCTCAACCTACTCCTACACTACACCTCCTTCCTTTGGGGAAAAAAATTATGGCATTCTTTAATTTTTTTTTAAGTTAGTAAATAATTTTTATTTAAATTTGATAATGTTTAAAATCAATGCGATGTCGTACTTATTGTTATGCAATGCAACGTAAACAATTGAACATCAAAACAGATGGATAAAGTTACATTCTAGAAATGAAATGCTAAGCTCTTACTTTTATGGCAAGGAATGTGTAGCTGATGCAAATACAAGTGTTACTACTATTACATTCTATGCGAATGATAAACATAACAAGTACCAATTACAAATAATTAACAATTTCATTACATAAGCAATATTAAATGTTATGAATAATGTGAAATTTCATACCAAAAAAATTAAGTGTTTCTATTCCTGTTAAATTACAATTTATATGTTATGTTACCGATAATAAAACAAAAATAAAATAAATCATAATACATAATTACTTAGGTTCTTAAAACAAGAAATATTCTAAGATTATATTTGTAGTATTTATTTTTAAATTTTACTTTTTATGTCTTACAATTACAACGAAAAACACTACAGTTTTATGTATACATAAACTTAAATGAAATGTCAACTTATCTTGAACTTATCTAAGTCATACCGACTGATCGTCTGTCATACACTTTACTTAACATAAAAAAATATCTGTCTAAATAGTAAGTTTCATTATTCGTAAATTTAAAACAACATTTCTTACTTTTCTTATATTTCAAATTAGTATTTTTCTTTCCATTACCTTTATTTTTATACCTCTTTATCTTTTTTCTCATTATATTTGATATCTTTCTCGTACAAGTATTTCGCAACTTATTTCTTTCTATTTTTAATATATCATTATCGTTACCCTTATAATTATACAGTATTTGTCTCATTAACATAATTTTATCTTTTATTATTCTTACTCTTAAATTATTTCTTACTTTCTTTTTACTTTTACATACCTTGTTAAACTTTTTAATCGTCATTTCAAAGGATTTATTTTTATTTTTAGTCAAGTCCGGTTTGTTTTTCTTCTTATTTATTTTTAATCGTCTACTTTTGGGTTTTTCTAATTTTAAATAATTTGTCTTTTCCATATTTCCATTAGGCAACTCTAATAATTTAGTATTTTCCGTTGAGCTATTCTTAATATCATCTAAATGTTCTGTGTCAAATAAATTTTGTAATTCTAAATTTAGATCATCCAAAATATCATAACCATTATCGTGCATTGATTCCTCGAACTGTGGTGTTTGCTGACTTTGCGGAATGTGTTCGATGCACGTGTACGACTCATCTATGGATGTCGTCATACTTCGGGAACTTTCCGATGCATATTTTTCATTAGGCACAAATCTATTTATAGAATTCAAATTAATTTGATTATTTTTGGGATAATATTTCCTTTTATTTAAAAATGTTTGATTATTTGAACACATAATAATATTTTCATCGATTGCGGATTGAATACAATGAGATAAAGAATTAAATTTTTGTGATGAAATGATGACATATAGCCGAAAATTGTTAAGACCTTTACAAAAACAATCTATTGCTAATTGTTCGTTTATTGGACATACTATTTGAATTTTTGAAAAATCATCTTCACACTGGGCGTAAGTGAGATCCGTGTACAGACTCTCTACTTCTGCACCGTAAGCTTCGATTGATCTCGAGCCTTGTCTACAATTTACTAATTTATTTTGTAAAATATGAGGAGATTTTATAGTTAATAATAATTTCTTCATGTCAGTTACCAAGCTTTTTACGTTATCATAATTATGTTTCAATAAGAATTTTGCATGTTCAGTTAATCGAGTTTTTAAAATAAATTTTATCAATATTGGATGCGAACTGTCTCTCAATGTGCTACTATAATATTCAATGTTATCTATTAATGATCTTGTTATCTTTTCATCTCCTGTCATTAACGGTAAAAATGCAATAGCAGTCTCTAAATCGAAATTATTACACATTTTTCTAAATTTAGCTAAATAACAAAATACCTTAACACCAAGTTAGTAAATATATCTCAAATAATGTAAAAGGATATTTCTCTCGTCGTCGCAAAATCTAGGGTTGTCTCTCAGGGGTGCGCGCGTTGATCACGGCGCTAGTTTTTCCTCTTCTTCGTCGAGCTGCTACGGGCTGGAGCTGGATCAGCTGGGTGGGCCGGGATCTCCCTGTACACCTCGTATTTTGGGGCCGGGCTATACCCTGGACACCATCCTTGTCCCGTACGCTTCTTTATTCAAAACGTCATTAATTCAATTGAAAATATCTTCTCTATAAAATGCCTATATTTTCTTCTTTCTTCAGTTACATAGCATATTTATTATTTCTCCATATTTCAACATAACATCTTCATAGTTTCTTCATAACAATTAAATCATTTTTTTTTCACTTTGTAAGTATTGTTTTTCTTCATATTCTTCTTTCTTGATAATTTTTTTTTTCTTGCTATTTCTTCTTTCTTGAATTTTTCATACTTCAATCTTGAAATCTTCGTCTTCTTCAATAAATCTTCTTACTTCTTAGGTTTTTATATTTCTTCTTAATATTTTTCATAATAATATTTCTTTCTTCTTAATTATATTTTCTTAAACAATGCTTTTCTTCCAGGCTTCTTTCTTCAAAAATTTTTGTCGCCATCTCCACTAATTTTTATTTTTCAATTTCACTTCACTTTTTTTAAATTTCAATGTGTAAAAGTCTTTTTATATATTTTTTAATTTAATTTATTTGGCCGCACCGCCGGCGCATCTCGGCGCCGACTGGCAGGGTCGCCATGTGAAGGATGGACGACTGTAATGAGACGAGTGTTGGTTGTAGACTCCTTTATTCAATCCATTACACATCTTATAATATATATCTCAACCTACTCCTACACTACAGTGCCATTATCAGACCTAATAAGGGAAGGTAGACCTCGACGCGAAACAAAGCGATCCAACGCGGCGACGAAGGCCTCCGTAGTCAGAGCCGATACCACCTCCAAATGGACAGCCTTGGTGGCCAAACAAACAAATACACACAAATAGCCCTTCTCAATACGGGCATTACGAAAGGGAGAAGCCTTGATCGAAAAGGGGCCGGCAAAATCGGTTCCAACGCCGTCAAACGGCCTCGACGGTCGGATTCGATCAGCGGGCAAATCACCCATCTGTGGTTGCATCGTGGATGCCTTCAACCTATAACATGCAATACATCGAAACAGAACGCTACGGATTGCTCTTCGGGCAGACAAAATCCAAAATTCTCGTTGCAAAATAGCCAACAAAGCATTGCACCCAGAATGGGCGTTACGAATGTGTCGATCAGACACCAAAAGCTGCACCAAGGGTCCGCCCTTGGGCAACAACAGAGGATGGCGAGTCTCATATGGAAGATCCGCCTTCCGGAGCCTGCCTCCAACCCGAAGAAGCCCATCCGAGTCGATGTACGGGTTCAAACGAGCGACCGCGCCCTTCAACTTAGCGCGTCCGTCGCGCAAAATACGAAGCTCTGACTCAAACCGTCCGGTCTGCACGACACGGACCCAATGCAACAATGCGCTCCGGCGCTCTTCTGCACCTGCAATCGGCTCCAACCGCTTTGCCTGTGGGTTTCTACAATTATGTATGAAACGCTTAATCCAACTGGTAACACCCAGAAGCTTATCCAAACTGCTATACCGAGCATGTGCAGAGCAACTACGCTCTGCTGCCAGAAAATGTGGCAGCGAGAATCCGGACAAACGAAGCGGCGGGAAGAATTCTGTACCGGAACTTCACCGGGAAAAAACCACCGGTAAAAATAAGTACCGGAAAAAAATCTCCACGCGGCACCACGTTTGCCCGACTAAAACCTAACTAACTTAACGCAGTCTGCTACCACCGTAGCTTATGAAGGGAGCTACAGGGCCCTATATGATAACCTAACCTATAAATTAACTACAATTGAACACTTACCAAATTAAATCTTCTTTCTCTTCGGATCCAAACTTGAGTGTCTTCGGGAAGGGGAATTCCTAATCACCCTACCTAACCCTTGAGATCTCAATTCCCCAGGACAAATAAATAGATTTCTTCCCGTAGTTTCACTCGGGAACAGCCAGATGTGAACAGCCAGCCACGTTTCACCTCTCACAAGAAAAAGTCACAATAACAGAGTTTTTCACAAACACAAATTCAGTAGTTATTTAACAAACAGGAAATTCACAATTATCACTCAAACTAAACAACAAGCAAAAGACGCGAGACCGCTCCGCGTATTAAAATCAAACCGATATCGCCCTGGACAATGCAATGGCGGACCACACGCGACGCCATCCACGCTAGCAGTGTGAGAACCCCGAAACGCCTGGCGGCGATAACAGGAAACGCCTGCGTTTAGTTTTACCCAATATATTACAAACATCCCCCCGTCCCGGTCTGAGAAGCAGACCGCTAGCTTACTCTACGGGAAGGCGGGCGAGAGAGGTCACACCTCTCCTTAAAATCGAACCGTCGACCAACACCTCAGCCACACGCGGAGTGCCATCTCCGCCAAGAATCAAACGTAATATGCGAGCTCGTCGCCAAAGCAATGAGGGCAAATTTGCCTCTTTTAACAATACTAAATCACCCTCCCTGGGAGGCTCAGTCCTGTCTGTCCACTTCACTCTTTGCTGCAGCAAATGCAAATATTCAAGCGACCAGCGACGCCAAAAGTCCTGGCTCATTTGCTGCAACATTTGAAAACGCGACAACCGATATACGAGTTCATCCTTCCACGGGTATTCGGGCAGGGCATTCAACGGCCCTCCCACCAAAAAATGACCAGGGGTGAGAGCTTCCAAGTCATTTGGATCTGGAGATAGCGGACAGAGAGGACGAGAGTTGAGGACCGCCTCAACTTTACAAAACACTGTGGCCAACTCTTCAAAAGTTAGAGCCGTTTCTCCGATAATGCGGCGGAGGTGGGTCTTTGCGGATTTCACAGCCGCTTCAAAAATCCCTCCCCAATGGGGGCAACTTGGGGACTAAACTTCCAGGTTATTCCCCTTTGGGCAGCAATTTGACTTAAACTAGTACAATTTTTATCAATAAACACAGAAACATCCTTAAGATAATTTACAGTTCCTTTATAGTTTGTGCCATTGTCAGACCTAATAAGGGAAGGTAGACCTCGACGCGAAACAAAGCGATCCAACGCGGCGACGAAGGCCTCCGTAGTCAGAGCCGATACCACCTCCAAATGGACAGCCTTGGTGGCCAAACAAACAAATACACACAAATAGCCCTTCACAATACGGGCATTACGAAAGGGAGAAGCCTTGATCGAAAAGGGACCGGCAAAATCGGTTCCAACGCCGTCAAACGGTCTCGAAGGTCGGATTCGATCAGCGGGCAAATCACCCATCTGTGGTTGCATCGTGGATGCCTTCAACCTATAACATGCAATACATCGAAACAGAACACTACGGATTGCTCTTCGGGCTGACAAAATCCAAAACTCGCGTTGCAAAATAGCCAACAAAGCATTGCACCCAGCATGGGCGTTACGAATGTGTCGATCAGACACCAAAAGCTGCACCAAGGGTCCGCCCTTGGGCAACAACAGAGGATGGCGAGTCTCATATGGAAGATCCGCCTTCCGGAGCCTGCCTCCAACCCGAAGAAGCCCATCCGAGTCGATGTACGGGTTCAAACGAGCGACCGCGCCCTTCAACTTAGCGCGTCCGTCGCGCAAGATACGAAGCTCTGACTCAAACCGTCCGGTCTGCACGACACGGACCCAATGCAACAATGCGCTCCGGCGCTCTTCTGCACCTGCAATCGGCTCCAACCGCTTTGCCTGTGGGTTTCTACAATTATGTATGAAACGCTTAATCCAACTGGTAACACCCAGAAGCTTATCCAAACTGCTATACCGAGCAAGTAGCCAATCCGGCTCCGACGTCGTCTCAGCGACTACAGCATGTACACGGAGCCCAGTCAAACTCAAAGAAGTAACATCTGTCTGACAGACAGGCCAAGAAGTTTCTGATCCCATCAGCCACTCTGGACCCCACCAGAGCGGGTGTGACACCAATTCTGGTGCCGTACAACCTCGGGAAGCACAGTCCGCTGGGTTAAGCTCTCCCGGCACATGTCTCCATGTTATATCAATTCCGATATTCTGGATTTGGGAAACCCGATTTCCAACAAAAACCTCCAAGGTATGTGGGGCCGCGCGCAACCATGCAAGCGCGACCTGGCTATCCGACCAGGCGAAGATGTCTCGTATCTCGACCGTGGCCGCCAGCTCACTGGCAACGTGATGCAACAATTTAGAGAGAAGGTGAGCTCCACTCAACTCAAGCTTGGGAATAGTCAGCCTAGTCCTGATGGGGGCGACCTTGCTCTTCCCTAACAAAAGCGAGACATTGACCCGGCCATCGGCGTCAACTGTCCGCATATAGACTGACGCGGCGTAGCCTCGCTCCGACGCGTCACAAAAGCCATGCAGGCTGGCTCGATATTTCCCGGGGGCAATATTCGACGAGGCAAGGCAATCCGATTGACTTCCTTAATCGATGAAAACAACTCGAGCCAATCATCCAATGGAGGACCAAACAGCGGCTCGTCCCACGAGACGCCCAAAGTCCAAAGTCTCTGAAGAAGACACTTCGCAGAGAATATCACTGGACTGATCCAACCGCTTGGATCAAACATACGGGCTATTACGGACAACACCGTTCTCTTAGTCCAGACTTTTGGTATTTCCAAGTCCACTTGGAATGTGAAAATATCGGTTAGCGGCTGGTACTGCATGCCCAGCACCGCTATCCTGTTGGGATCATCCACATCCTCAAACAGGTGAGGGTTCTGTTGGTGATCCTCCGGGATCCCTTCTAGAACTCTAGGTTCATTGGACAACCACTTACGTAGCTCGTAGCCACCTGTCTTCAATATTTCGATCAATTCATCCCGCAGTAGGAGGGCCTCCTCAATACTTTGGGCTCCGGTGCACACGTCATCAACATACAAGTCACGTGACAGCACGGAAGCCCCACGGGGAAAGCGGATCCGTTCCCGCTCTGCCAATTCAAGCAATGATCTGATGGCGATATAGGGACTAGATTTCAAACCATACGTGTTTGTGTTGAGTTCATACACCGTCACAGGATCTTCAGGGCGCTCACGCCAGAGTATCAACTGGAATCGCCTGTCCTCAGGATGTATGACTGTCTGGCGGAACATCATCCGGATGTCCGCACCAAAAACCACTTGATGTCTTCTAAAGTTCAAGATGATGTCAATTATATCCCTATGCAATTTGGGACCTGAATGCAAACATAGATTCAACGAAACCCCGTTCGAAGTGGGTGCGGACCCATCGAAGACGGTCCTCAATTTGCCTGTTGAGGCCTTCACCACCGCGTGGTGGGGCAAAAAATAATGCTCAGTTGAGCTCCAATCAACTCGAGCCGGAGACATGTGACCCAAATCCTCGTACTCGCGCATAAATTCAATATATTTATCGCGAAGTACGTGGTCACGCTGCATACGTCGCTCCATGGACAGCAGTCGTTTCTCCGCAAGCGCCCTACTTTGCCCTAGGCTAGGACGAGAGGCAACAAAAGGTAACCTAGTTACAAACCGACCGGAGGGCAACCTCTCCGTGGTCGATCGAAAAAGGGCTTCGCACTCAGCGTGTTCCGGATCCATCCTGGAACTCATAGGTGGCTCCTCCACCTCCCAAAACCTTTGCATGGTCTTGGCCAAGGACGCAGATGCGACGACCGGTGGCTCCTCCACGGTGCTATTATCAAACACAGGGCCCATCAGGGCGAAACCAAAAATCGTAGACACTGCCATCAGTGAAGACGAACCCAGAGCCTTCTGTGTACCCAACAAAATCCAACCCAATACGTCCGAGCCCAGGAGCAAGTCCACTGGGCCGGGATGAAAGACAAAGGGGTCGGCCAAATCCAGACCCGAAACCAAAGACAACACACCCGGCGGTATGTCTGTCGAGGGGTGCCAACCCGCAATGGTATCCATTACCATAGCCGAAGTCGTGATCCTCATTGTGGAGGACTTCAGCGAAGAAAAGGTGACAAGTGTCTGGCCCGTCAGACACTTCACTTGTATGCCACCAACTCCAAGAAGTGGCACAGGCGAGTCTTCCACGACTAAACCTAACTGGCGTGCCACTCGAGTGGTAACCAAACTGCTTTGAGCCCCTGAGTCCAACAGAGCTCTCAAATTAATGGCTTCCCCCACGACCCCATACGCGGACCACCGCGGTAGGGAGCAGAACCGTCCGCGGCTCTGTCCCAGCAAGGGAGCAAGCTAGTTACGGGCTCCCCACTCTCTCCAAACCAGGGGCGCGCCACTGACCCGGATAATATGGCGGGCGAGTGCACATCCCCATCTGAGGGGGGCATAACCCGCGGCCCGGCCATACATATGGTACGGCGGGTGGTACTCCAGCCGTGGGTACTCGTGCAGCGGCGGAGAAAACCGCTGCGGCTGCATGTGTTGGGCATTGGTAACCCGCGTGGAGGGGGGTGTCCCCACTCTCCCGTCCGATCTAGGGCCCCCGCCCATGGGGGCCCTATCCGGGGCCTGGCCAGCTACATACTGGCCATGACCTTGGGGCGCGTGGTCCCGGTCCGCCAAGACCCGCGCAGGTACGCGACCCCCCTCCCGAGGGGGTGCGACGAGCGAAGCCGCGTCCTCCGTCCGGTGGTGGAGGGCTTCGCGCAGGAGCGCCCCCGCCCATAGGGGACCCCTGCCTCAACATCCGGGTGCCATCCCCGTTGCGGTTCATGCAAAGCATCGCGTGGTGCCGCCCACGGCATGCACTGCATGGTATGACACTGGGACAGTCACGTGCATAGTGACCGCCCAAACAATAAAAGCAAAGTTCATGCCGCTTTGCCATGCGGCGCCGATCTTGTACTGGCAGTCTCTGCCAGTCCCTGCATTGCAGCAGGCTGTGGCCCATCCGGCCACATTGCAGGCAGTCCGCGTCCCCCGCGACTGCTGCCGTGTGTGCAACCCGCACACCAGCTCCACGCGGTGGCGGTTGCCGTCCCTGTTGGGGCCTACGTTCAGGCGCTCTGGATGGCGCTGAGTCCGTCATGGTATTCTCAGCCGCCCGTGCCTCAAACTCCAAAAACTTCACCAAGTCAGTGAATGTTGGTAGGGTGGTGCTATCCCGTTCCGCATTCTCGCGCTCAAATCGCGAGCGGATGTCATTGGGTAATTTGCCCAATACAATGTGCACCAGCAAAAAGGACCATTGGTCCACCGGCAGCCCCAGTGTGCGGAGCGCGTTACAGGCCACTGTAACGGGCGTGAGCAACTGCAGGCGCAACTGTGCCCTGTTGGCCACCTTGGGCAGGGCCATCAACTGTGCGGCGTGCGCATCCGCTAACAAACGTAAGTTTTGGTAGCGGGAGTTCAATAACTCCCAAGCCGTATCGTACTGGTCGTCCTCCACCCGGAGGTGCTGGATGAGCGACCGCGCTTCATCCTCAAGAGTGGAGAGGAGGTAGGCCATCTTCTGGGCCTTCGACAAATCCTGTCGTGCTACGACCAGGGACTCAAACATATTTTTATATGCTACCCACTCCTCCATCCTACCCCCAAAGTGGGACAGCTGAAGGGTGGGGAGCCGACCAGTAACCGCTGGTCCTTCCTGTCTAACAGGTGTGCGAGGGGCTGGTCCGCCAGCCTGTCTCGCCCTTATTGCGGTCACCGCCTCCGCGATATCATCGTGCAGACTCAGGATCTGGTCCATGTCCGCCATGTGACCTGCGTAGGCCTCCGGGGTAAGATCGGCTTCGGTAAGCGCCGCCATGGCCGCTTCCGCGCTAATCAATCGTGAGTGGAGGTGATCCGCTCTTAGCAGTATGGCGCCCTCCCTGTCCTTCCGGGACAGGAGTCCTCCGGCCGTCACAAACCATCTCAATTCGTTGGCGAGTGTCGCCCTAGCATTGGAGGCCTTCGCCATCGCGTCAAGTCACAAACAAAAAATAACAAAAGGTAAATAAAAAACAACAAAATCAAGCAACTACACGAAGAACCGCGGTAGGTATGAGAATGGCACAAACCCGGAACGCACGGTACAAACCGCAAACAAATACAAAAAAGGTTACAAATATTCTTATACAAACAAACTAAGAAAAATCTAATAATTTTTACAAACAATTAATTATTTTTTACAAACGAACAAATAGAGGGTAGATAAACTACGCTCTGCTACCAGAAAATGTGCAGAGCAACTACGCTCTGCTGCCAGAAAATGTGGCAGCGAGAATCCGGACAAACGAAGCGGCGGGAAGAATTCTGTACCGGAACTTCACCGGGAAAAAACCACCGGTAAAAATAAGTACCGGAAAAAAATCTCCACGCGGCACCACGTTTGCCCGACTAAAACCTAACTAACTTAACGCAGTCTGCTACCACCGTAGCTTATGAAGGGAGCTACAGGGCCCTATATGATAACCTAACCTATAAATTAACTACAATTGAACACTTACCAAATTAAATCTTCTTTCTCTTCGGATCCAAACTTGAGTGTCTTCGGGAAGGGGAATTCCTAATCACCCTACCTAACCCTTGAGATCTCAATTCCCAGGACAAATAAATAGATTTCTTCCCGTAGTTTCACTCGGGAACAGCCAGATGTGAACAGCCAGCCACGTTTCACCTCTCACAAGAAAAAGTCACAATAACAGAGTTTTTCACAAACACAAATTCAGTAGTTATTTAACAAACAGGAAATTCACAATTATCACTCAAACTAAACAACAAGCAAAAGACGCGAGACCGCTCCGCGTATTAAAATCAAACCGATATCGCCCTGGACAATGCAATGGCGGACCACACGCGACGCCATCCACGCTAGCAGTGTGAGAACCCCGAAACGCCTGGCGGCGATAACAGGAAACGCCTGCGTTTAGTTTTACCCAATATATTACAAACAGAGCAAGTAGCCAATCCGGCTCCGACGTCGTCTCAGCGACTACAGCATGTACACGAAGCCCAGTCAAACTCAAAGAAGTAACATCTGTCTGACAGACAGGCCAAGATGTTTCTGATCCCATCAGCCACTCTGGACCCCACCAGAGCGGGTGTGACACCAATTCTGGTGCCGTACAACCTCGGGAAGCACAGTCCGCTGGGTTAAGCTCTCCCGGCACATGTCTCCATGTTATATCAATTCCAATATTTTGAATTTGGGAAACCCTGTTTCCAACAAAAACCTCCAAGGTATGTGGGGCCGCGCGCAACCAACGCCCAAAGTCCAAAGTCTCTGAAGAAGACACTTCGCAGAGAATATTACTGGACTGATCCAACCGCTTGGATCAAACATACGAGCTATTACTGACAACACCGTTCTCTTAGTCCAGACCTTTGGTATTTCCAAGTCCACTTGGAATGTAAAAATATCGGTTAGCGGCTGGTACTGCATGCCCAGCACCGCTATCCTGTTGGGATCATCCACATCCTCAAACAGGTGAGGGTTCTGTTGGTGATCCTCCGGGATCCCTTCTAGAACTTTAGGCTTATTAGACAACCACTTACGTAGCTCGTAGCCACCTGTCTTCAATATTTCAATCAATTCATCCCGCAGTAGGAGGGCCTCCTCAATACTTTGGGCTCCGGTGCACACGTCATCAACATACAAGTCACGTGACAGCACGGAAGCCCCACGGGGAAAGCGGATCCGTTCCCGCTCTGCCAATTCAAGCAATGATCTGATGGCGATATAGGGACTAGATTTCAAACCATACGTGTTTGTGTTGAGTTCATACACCGTCACAGGATCCTCTGGGCGCTCACGCCAGAGTATCAACTGGAATCGCCTGTCCTCAGGATGTATGACTGTCTGGCGGAACATCATCCGGATGTCCGCACCAAAAACCACTTGATGTCTTCTAAAGTTCAAGATGATGTCAATTATGTCCCTATGCAATTTGGGACCCGAATGCAAACACAGATTCAACGAAACCCCGTTCGAAGTGGGTGCGGACCCATCGAAGACGGTCCTCAATTTGCCTGTTGAGACCTTCACCACCGCGTGGTGGGGCAAAAAATAATGCTCAGTTGAGCTCCAATCAACTCGAGCCGGAGACATGTGACCCAAATCCTCGTACTCGCGCATAAATTCAATATATTTATCGCGAAGTACGTGGTCACGCTGCATGCGTCGCTCCATGGACAGCAGTCGTTTCTCCGCAAGCGCCCTACTTTGCCCTAGGCTAGGACGAGAGGCAACAAAGGGTAACCTAGTTACAAACCGACCGGAGGGCAACCTCTCCGTGGTCGATCGAAAAAGGGCTTCGCACTCAGCGTGTTCCGGATCCATCCTGGAACTCATAGGTGGCTCCTCCACCTCCCAAAACCTTTGCATGGTCTTGGCCAAGGACGCAGATGCGACGACCGGTGGCTCCTCCACGGTGCTATTATCAAACACAGGGCCCATCAGGGCGAAACCAAAGATAGTAGACACTGCCATCAGTGAAGACGAACCCAGAGCTTTCTGGGTACCCAACAAAATCCAACCCAATACGTCCGAGCCCAGGAGCAAGTCCACTGGGCCGGGATGAAAGACAAAGGGGTCGGCCAAATCCAGACCCGAAACCAAAGACAACACACCCGGCGGTATGTCTGTCGAGGGGTGCCAACCCGCAATGGTATCCATTACCATAGCCGAAGTCGTGATCCTCATTGTGGAGGACTTCAGCGACGAAAAGGTGACAAGTGTCTGGCCCGTCAGACACTTCACTTGTATGCCACCAACTCCAAGAAGTGGCACAGGCGAGTCTTCCACGACTAAACCTAACTGGTGTGCCACTCGAGTGGTAACCAAACTGCTTTGAGCCCCTGAGTCCAACAGAGCTCTCAAATTCATGGCTTCCCCCCCACGACCCCATACGCGGACCACCGCGGTAGGGAGCAGAACCGTCCGCGGCTCTGTCCCAGCAAGGGAGCAAGCTAGTTACGGGCTCCCCACTCTCTCCAAACCAGGGGCGCGCCACTGACCCGGATAGTATGGCGGGCGAGTGCACATCCCCATCTGAGGGGGGGCATAACCCGCGGCCCGGCCATACATATGGTACGGCGGGTGGTACTCCAGCCGTGGGTACTCGTGCAGCGGCGGAGAAAACCGCTGCGGCTGCATGTGTTGGGTATTGGTAACCCGCGTGGAGGGGGGTGTTCCCACTCTCACGTCCGGTCTAGGGCCCCCGCCCATGGGGGCCCTATCCGGGGCCTGGCCAGCTACATACTGGCCATGAAGTTGGGGCGCGTGGTTCCGGTCCGCCAAGACCCGCGCAGGTACGCGACCCCCCTCCCGAGGGGGGGTGCGACGAGCGAAGCCGCGTCCTCCGTCCAGTGGTGGAGGGCTTCGCGCAGGAGCGCCCCCGCCCATAGGGGACCCCTGCCTCAACAACCGGGGGCCATCCCCGTTCCGGTTCATGCAGAGCATCACGTGGTGCAGCCCACGGCATGCACTGCATGGTATGGCCCTGGGACAGTCACGTGCATAGTGACTGCCCAAACAGTAGAAGCAAAGTTCATGCCGCCTTGCCATGCGGCGCCGATCTTGTACTGGCAGTCTCTGCCAGTCCCTGCATTGCAGCAGGCTGTGGCCCATCCGGCCACATTGCAGGCAGTCCGCGTCCCCCGCGACTGCTACCGTGTGTGCAACCCGCACACCAGCTCCACGCGGTGGCGGTTGCCGTCCCTGTTGGGGCTTACCTCTCCATGAGGGTTCCAAGGGCCTACGTTCAGGCGCTCTGGATGGCGCTGAGTCCGTCATGGTATTCTCAGCGGCCCGTGCCTCAAACTCCAAAAACTTCACCAAGTCAGTGAATGTTGGTAGGATGGTGCTGTCCCGCTCCGCATTCTCGCGCTCAAACCGCGAGCGGATGTCATTGGGTAATTTGCCCAATACAATGTGCACCAGCAAAAAGGACCATTGGTCCACCGGCAGCCCCAGTGTGCGGAGCGCGTTACAGGCCACTGTAACGGGCGTGAGCAACTGCAGGCGCAACTGTGCCCTGTTGGCCACCTTGGGCAGGGCCATCAACTGTGCGGCGTGCGCATCCGCTAACAAACGTAAATTTTGGTAGCGGGAGTTCAATAGCTCCCAAGCCGTATCGTACTGGTCGTCCTCCACCCGGAGGTGCTGGATGAGCGACCGCGCTTCATCCTCAAGAGTGGAGAGGAGGTAGGCCATCTTCTGGGCCTTCGACAAATCCTGTCGTGCTACGACCAGGGACTCAAACATATTTTTATATGCTACCCACTCCTCCATCCTACCCCCAAAGTGGGACAGCTGAAGGGTGGGGAGCCGACCAGTAACCGCTGGTCCTTCCTGTCTAACAGGTGTGCGAGGGGCTGGTCCGCCAGCCTGTCTCGCCCTTATTGCGGTCGCCGCCTCCGCGATATCATCGTGCAGACTCAGGATCTGGTCCATGTCCGCCATGTGACCTGCGTAGACCTCCGGGGCAAGTTCGGCTTCGGTAAGCACCACCATGGCCGCTTCCGCGCTAATCAATCGTGAGTGGAGGTGATCCGCTCTTAGCAGTATGGCGCCCTCCCTGTCCTTCCGGGACAGGAGTCCTCCGGCCGTCACAAACCATCTCAGTTCGTTGGCGAGTGTCGCCCTAGCATTGGAGACCTTTGCCATCGCGTCAAGTCACAAACAAACAGACAAATAAAAAAAAATAAAAGGTAAATAAAAAACAAAATCAAACTACAACACGCAAAGCCGCGGTAGGAATGAGAATGGCACAAACCCGGAACGCACGGTACAAACCGCAAACAAATACAAAAAGGTTACAAATATTCTTATACAAACAAACTAAGAAAAATCTAATAATTTTTATAAACAATTAATTATTTTTTACAAACGAACAAATAGAGGGTAGATAAACTACGCTCTGCTACCAGAAAATGTGCGCAGAGAATCCGGGCAAACGAAATGGCGGGAGGGTTCGGTACCGAAAAATTTACCGGGTAAAAAAAATACCGGTAAAAACCTCGACCCGGCACTACGTCTGTCCGACTAACCTAACCTAACCTATACGCAGTCTGCTACCACCATAGTTTATAACGGGAACTTCAGAACCCTGTATATCAAACCTAACTTAATAGCTACAATTACAAACCACTTACCAAACTGAATCTTCTTAATCTTCGGATCCAACTTCGAGTGTCTTCGGAAGGGGGGGGGGTTGGTCCCTAATCACCCAAACTACCCCCTTGAGATCTCAGTCCCCAGAAAAAATACCTGTCTTTCTTCTAGAAGGTCCACTCGACGACGGCTGGATGTGAGCAGGTAGCCACAATTCCCGTCTCACAGCAAACAGTCTAAATACATTTTTTTCGCACAACACAAATTATCGCGAGCTTATTAGTTATTTAACAACGATGAAATACACAATTACAATTCAAAACGCGATCCAAACGCTACTGTCCAAACTAATTAGTGTCTACACATCACAAAGGCTAAATCCGTTAGGCCATGTGGCTCCAGACAATATGGCGTGCCTAGCACGAGTTATTTCATGCGGCGCGGCCTCTCCGCGCGCTATCCAAAACAATACTAATATGGCTGTCGCCTGCCGACGCCGGCCGGGCGGGCGACGCCAGCGCCGACTGCGCGTAGCGGTGCCAATGGGAAACCCTCGCGTTCCGTTTCAAACAATTATATTACAAACACTAACATTTTATAAGGACACAAGTCTGAAATAAAGTCGATTTAATTTAATTTAATTTAATTGAATATAACATTAATATATAATACTTGTCTGTCTGTATACCTTACTACAATATATTTTGAGCCAGTTTCTGTAAATATTTCCTATGCAATTGAAATGTTTTTAAAGTACCTAAACAAGCTTGTACCTACTTCATTGTTTTTTTACTGTACTTGTTTTCACTGTAACACTTTATGTAATGTGCCGTCTAACAAAACCTATGTACAAATTTAGCATCCAAGGACAGAAATAAGAAATTAGGTAGGTGTTTCCCTATTTCATGTTAATTTATAGATTATGATATCGTGTGATAGTGTGCTTTATTTGACTGGTTATTCCGTAGACAGAGAAAACTATAGACCCTGCCGTATGTTCCATTTCGCTCACACAAGAAAGAGAAACGCGTATTAAGAATACACGAGGTGAAACAGGATAGATCGCGATTTTTCATTGCATGCCGGTTTTTTCAAGGTCAATCAGGCATAGTTTACTGCAACTGTTACTACTGTTTTTTTTACTGCAACTGTACCTTCGCCTCATGTATTCGTCTCTTTCTTTTTCTATCTCATGTAGACAAACCTGCCTCTATCGAATACTTGGTCTTAGGTTTATTCCAAATTACGAGTTACCACCTGAATCTCATGTCAATTGGAAAACGCTTTATTAGATTTGATATATTGTGTTTTGGCCTTATTTTTATTTTATTAAAGTATATAGTTTGCACGTGAATTCTATACTTATATTTATATCTAACGCAACCAATAACGTAATTATGCCTTTTACAAAGTTATGTAAAGGTAAATAACTACCTAATTTATTTATTTTTGTTATCTTCTTTTTGCTAGAAATTTAGTACGTACAGTCAACAGGCTTATAAACCTATCGAAATTCATTGAAAAATCGCCGCTATTATCACCACAGAGATCCTTGCTAATTATCTTGATATGCAGGTGACTGTACCTATAAATCATTCTGTATTATTTAGAGAGAATGTTAAAAATATATTTAATCTAAAATATATTGACGACATCTTAGTGTCAATTCACTGAGTAAAATCAATTTGCATGATTAAAAAATAATGGAAAGCTTGTAAAGTAAAGAGAGACTTGTGTTTTGTAGGTAGAGTTTTTTTTTTTGTAGAATTTTAGCTTAATAGCCATTAGCTTAGGTCTGAAGATGCCAGTATCCATGCCATTACATAATTAAACTTAATAATTACATAATGGCATCTAGCATGAGAGTAATATGTTTTTGATGTAAAACATCTATTAGCGTGGCTTGGCATTAAAATCGTCTCCAATGCCGTGACTGCAAATGTCATGATGCTGTCGTACCACGATGCTCAGATGTTTTACATCTGCCGAGCGTCCCGTAACGGCCATTTTTTTAACAGGCGAGATTTCCCGTATTGTGGGCAACGAATGGCGATCATTGCCAACTTCAACGAAGCAAAGTTGGGAAGAGAGGGCAGCGCGATGCAATGAGGAGACTTCTGCCAGGCTAGCGGAGGAAATGAGGGAACTGGCGCAACATGTGAGTTTGGAAATTAGACTTTATTCTTTCTGTGTTAAAGTTAAGTTTCTGACAGACTTTTTCAAACAGAGTTGGGAGGAAAAGCCCGCGCTATGCAAAGAAGATACGTCTGCAAAATGTGAGCTTGGGAATTAGACTTTATTGTTTTTACATTAAAGTTGAATATTGAGCACTCACTCTCGCGGTTTATGTTTACGGTTTACTGTTACGTTTGATGTTTTCTTGTGGCGTGAGAAGATTTCGTCACAGTATTTCAAGCAACAAAATAGGTCCCTCACGTGTTGCTTTATGTCGGGACTTGCCGGTTAGCTTCGGACCCATTAGGGGTCCATTTTCAAAGCGAGTGCATTTACCGACTGAGTCTGACATTTCATATAAAAATTTAATGTACATATATTCGTCCACATAGATAGTGATTTAATAAGAGACCGGACAACTTTTTTTTTTATGCCTCTTTGAAATATCTCACAATAATAGAATCATTTCTTAAAATAATTACATCAATAACCAAAGTATTTCCCAAGATACAGAAAAAAACATTTTTAAGCGATGTTTGGACAATACCAAAACGCCCCTAACTAAACATGCATTCATATGAAGTCACGCGTAGAAAATGGACTTTCCCAAAAAGTTTAAACTCTAATAAATTAGCTCCGGAGAATAAACTCGTGTTTAATTGTATGTATTCTATCATAAAATTACATAATTTTAACAATTCTCACACCTTGGCCGGTCTCCTGTTGTAAGACATACGAGTATGTTGTAAAGTGACGTCTTTGGAGAAAATGCAGCAGTGGACTTTGTTGCGCCGCCTCTTCTCCACTTGCGCTATGGAGACGGTGGTGGTCACCTTAGTTTTAAGTAATTTTATGACGTCAACTAACTAAAAAACAAGTATTTGACGATTTAAAACTGCTATTTTTAGGCCTATTTAGATAAAAACAATTGACTTTGACTTTGAGTGACTGACAGAAAACGCACAGCTAAAAAAAGGGCGTAGGAAGCTGAAATTTGGCATGTAGGTTCCTCAGGGAGTGTAGCGGAGCACAAGAATATTTCCCGAAATTCCCGTTTCGGGGCCATACTAGTGATATAACATACCTACATGTATTTTCAGACCCCAATGGAGATGACCTACGAATGCGCTTGGGACACTTGCGACTATCAGTTCGAGGATCTGCAGGACTGCATGGAACACTGCATCGGAGATGGAGGTAACAGTAAGTGTCTTTATAGTTAAGAAGACTTTTTGTTTGTATTATCTTTATTGTACGAGAAAAAAACGCACGCCTCTCTTTTTGTTTCTCTATATTTTGCATTTTTCTCATGTGTTTGCAATAAAGAGTTTACAAACAAACAAAAACTAAAAAGGTAAATGCATAATTGCGGACTTATCCCGTGTAGGGATCTCTTCCAGTCATTTCATTAAAAGGATCATATGTAGCGAAATTGAGGTATGGCCACATATCGAGAGTAGACCCTTGCCACACTCTTGCGCATTGTGAGTGCAATACCTTGCTTATTTACCTTGATAGATAACATCACATTTCGAAAAAGATGCTTTTCTTGTTTGGATGAAATTAATAGGCTACATTTTCTGTGTAAGATTGTGCGAACTGTATTTTATGGCTTAGTATAGCTCAGATTGCAAAATCTTTTTATGACACTTGGGCATAATTTCTGATTTTGTCTCGTTAATATCAGTTATTCGGCTTTTTAAAATTAAATTAAGCTGCTATTGACAAATTATAGCAATAGAAATTTAACATATGATTCATCTTGACCTAGATTTTTTATGCAAATGGGAAATATTTTAATTCTGTAATATTCTATATATACAGATTCTGTATATATAGAATATTATTATATTCTATATATACAGATTCTGTATATATAGAA
Source organism: Ephestia elutella (assembly GCA_018467065.1). Taxonomy (NCBI): domain Eukaryota; kingdom Metazoa; phylum Arthropoda; class Insecta; order Lepidoptera; family Pyralidae; genus Ephestia; species Ephestia elutella. The sequence continues at coordinate 9,845,225 of CM031589.1, forward strand.
TATTACTTATTTTATATTTTTGTGCATCTCAGAAGGAGTTAATAGTGTAATTTCTATATGAGAGTACTTTTTTTAAGGAATATTGTTGACGATTTGTTTATCTTTAATGCTGCAAGTGATTGGGACTTACATCGAGACTAAGAAGAATAAATTGGAACGTGAGTATGTCTTTCGAAAAAGACTAAACTGTTCCGTGAGCTAGTTATGCTAAGTCAAAAGGTTTTATTGAAACTTTGCCTTCTGCCTGTGAAGGCAAAATTTCAATAAAACTTTTTTCCACGTTAAAAACTAATTATATACCACCACATAAATCTCAAAGCTACAAACTACTAGCATTTCGGGACGACCACTACTGCTGGGGAGAAATACCGAAAGAAACTCATCAAACAGTCTTCAGCCTCCGCCGGTCGCCTAACATGCCTCCTCTTTAGTCGTATTTCTTCATGACTGAGGGTCATGGTCATTATATGGAATAAAACACACACAACGACTCCCATGGCAATTTTAATGGAGTGGTTTGCCATTGTCTTCTCCATTTCACACACTAGTTGATAATCATCAACCCGCGTTTCCTCACGATGTTTTCCTTCACCGGAAGCAAGTGGTGGTCGATGAAAACTAACATAGGTACATGAGTCAGTTTGATATACAAGCTCTTGTAGCACGGGCAGGATTCGAACCTGGGACTTTTGCTGCCACAGGCGGGCACCCTACCACTCGGCCACCACTAGTGATGTACCGTTTCCGAATTTTTCAAAGAAACCGCAATATTTCTTGGAAATTTCTCGGATATATTCTTGAGAATAGAAAATTTTCCTAAAAACAATAGAAATTTCTGAGAATTTCGGAAATTTTCAAGGAAATTATCGCTAGCCATCACCGCTTCATGCCATGGTTTTTTTTATACGTATCTCATATAGCTAAGATTGTTTTGACCGGTGATTCCTTTGCCAACATGCGTGGCGGCAGCGGGCCACGTGCAACAACACTACCGAGGCTCCTTCAGCGAGTACCCTTGTCTGTGGCGGAACTGCAACAGAGTGAGGAAGGGGCAGGCGCCCTTCCCGAACCTTCCTCGCCTTCTGAGGCACGTGCGCGACTTACACGTCAACAAGGGGAATGGCCGGATGATGGCCATTCACGAGAGATCTAGGTGAGTCTACAGGTGTAGATATTATAGCTCTTTCAAAGAATCTTCTCTACGGCGCAATTGCAATAGAGTAAGGAAGGAGCAAGCGCCCTTCCCGAACCTTCCTCGCCTTCTGAGGCACGTGCGGGATTTACATGTCAATAAGGGGAATGGCCGGATGATGGCCATTCACGAGAGATCTAGGTGAGTCTACAGGTGTAGATGTTATAGCTCCTTCAAAGAATCTTCTCCACGGCGCAATTGCAATAGAGTGAGGAAGGGGCAAGCGCCCTTACCGAACCTTCCTCGCCTTCTGAGGCACGTGTGCGACTTACACGTCAACAAGGGGAATGGCCGGATGATGGCCATTCATGAGAGATCTAGGTAAGACTAATAGGTGTAGATGTTATAGCTCCTTCAATGAATCTTCTCTATGGCGGAAATGCAATAGAGTGAGGAATGGGCAGGCGCCATTCCCTAACCTTCCTCGCCTTCTGATTCATTCATTTATTTAATCATAAACAATTTTTACTTTTCGATTCTTCTGCGAATAGTTTGAATAAATAAGCCAAAACTTTAAAAATATTATACTGCACTTACGTAAGGAGTCACTTGGAGTACGCATCTCAAATCTGGAACCCTAGATATTACATTTATATTTCTAGGTTAGAGTCCATTCAAAGAAAATTTATTAAATATTTATGTTATCTAGGCGATAACATAAATATTTAATAAATTTTCTTATTAAATTTGATTCTGACTCATATTTTGAACTCTGTGCAAGAAAGCATCTTTTACCTCTAGAGGTAAAACTATATCAGCAACTTCTCTACGCTTGTCTAGACAAGCGTAGAGAAGTTGCTGATATAGTTTTGTTATATAAAATTGTTAATGTTGTTTTGGACTGCCCTGAGCTGCTTGAACGAATAGGTTTCTTAGCTCCTCCCAGAATATTGAGATACAGACCGCTCATTTATACTCCTATTGTTAGCACGAATTACAGGCAAAACTCATTTCTCTGGCGAACTGGCAATAGGTACAACCACATTGCAGATGAACTTGATCTCGACTTATTCCGCACCAGCCTCCCAAGGCTAACAAGTCTCTTAATCAGTTTCTATATGGGTAACTGACATTAATTTATTTATAAATATTTCTTAAGTAATTATATAATAACTATTTATATAATTTTGTGAGATAAATTTATTAAACGAGAGAGAGAACTTGTTCTTTATTGTCCTTATTCTGTTTTCTGAGATCACAATTTAATGTTATTTTAGTCCGTTTTCTAGATGTGAGGACCTGTAAATGACTATATGTTTTTTCAAGTTGTTATCTATAGAATCTATAAGAAAGTTGTTGGTCTTCCATGTAAATAAAAATAAATAAATAAATGATATTATCTTATATGAAAAAGTCCTAAATGGATCTTAAAAGGCCAGTTTGACAAATCAGAATATGATTCATTTTCCATTTCCTAAATATTTAAAAACTAGCTGAGCCCCTGGGCTTCGCTCCTGTGGGAGTTTCAGGATAAAATGCACCCTATGTGCTATTCCAGGTATTTTTCTACCCGTGTACCAAATTTTATCAAAATCCGTTCAGTAGATTTTGCGTGCGTGGCTCTGTCCACCCAGTAAGGGACAAAGACGTGATTCTGTATCTGTATTCTTATAAAGAGAATTTAATTTATTTTCAGGACCTTTTTGCCGTCGACGAAGAAGCCACCAAAGACGTTCAAAGGGGTGATGTCACCCGGAGGTAAGAATTTTTTTTGATTATTTACTAACTGCGCCCCGGGGCTTCGCTCCCGTGGGAATTTCGGAATAAAAAGTACCCTATGTGCTACTCCCGGTATTTTTCTATCTGTATACCAAATTTCATCGAAATCCGTCCAGTAGATTTTGCGTGATTGAGTAATAAACATCCTCATCAATTCACAAACTCACATCCAAACTTTCGCATTTACAATATTAGTAGGACTAACTGTGAGTTTTGACAGTAAAGAAACTAAGTAGGTAGAAAGTAAGTTTTATATAAGTAGTGCTTATAACGATTTAGTAAAAGTGCCACTAACACCGGTAACCACAAATTACTATAAAGAATTTTGTATTAAGTCCGATTAAATTGAGGCTCATGGACGTGAGATTTTGAAATATACATATTTTAAATGTCTTTTATTTTTTGTAATATTTAATTAAAAATGTAAAAAAGGAGATGCCAAATAAATAAATAGCAATAACTAGAAAAGAAAATATAATTTACTAGCTTTCGCCCGCGGCTTCGCTCGCGTGAATTTCCCACGGGAACAGTGTTTTTTCCCGGGATGAAAGGTACCCTATGTCCTTCTCCGTACTTTCAGCTATGTGTATGCGAAATTTCAGGAGGATTGGTTCTGTAGATAAAGCGTGAAGAGGTAACAAACAAATAAACAAACAAACTCACTTTCGCATTTATAATATTAGAGGATAATAATTTAATGTAACGATAAAGACAATATGAACATTTAAATTTAAAAAAAATTGTCTGTTGACGAATCATGTTAGTCCAAGGGTGGCGCAATTTTTAGCATTTTTTATTTATTTTTCTTCCAACCGGTAATGTCAGCTGGGATGTCTTTGAAAGCAATCTCGTCCTTCGGGTTAGTAACTACTCGCTCCACATCTTCCACGGAGACACCAGCTACCACCTTAAACCAAATGCACGCTATGAGAAACTAGGCATTTTTTAATTTTTTTTATTAAAGATGAGTTTGCTCTTGACCTAATGGAATTGTCGCATGTCAGAAACGCAAGTGGTCGTAAACGCATGTCGTCATTTTTCAGGATAGACGTTAGTCTACCTAGTCTAGATGCTAATAATCTACCTTGTCAGAAACGGAATTCGACAGACAAGCCGGCTGTGCAATTTCAAAACCTAGCAATTGACAAATAAAAAAAAAGTGGTGGTGGTGATAGCTTATCTAAAGCGAATTTAGTAAAAACACGTTTCGTTTGTCCCTTGCTATTTGAAAATTGCACAGCCGAAGCGATTAGTCAAGTTAGTAGCTCGGCAGTCAATTAATAAATATGATTCAAACGGCGTATCTGTAGAGTTGCGTTTTTGAAGAGTTATAAATCTGACGAGATGGCTTTTTGTCAACATGCGTTTTATGGCGAAATGCGTATCTGACCACATGCGTTTCTGACGCAACGCGACGAATCCAATTCAATTACGAAATTTCACATTATTTATTCTCCAAATTAATATTAATTATTAATTAATTATTCATTCCAAATTAATTATTCTGTCTGTATTTGTACGCAAATCACACATACAGTACTAAATGAAATTGGATGCGGTTGTCACTATTATGTAGCTGGACCTCCGTTGCCTCCGTCTAACTTAAAAACACTGGCACATATTTTAACATAATATATCTGTTAGAACTTGATATATATATAGTAAATTTTACGCAGACCGTCTAATTAGGCTTCAATAAATTGAATACATATTTAAATTTATATATTTACCTGTATATAAAACGCTTGGACGCAGAGTAATAATAGGAAAATAAAGTACTTCATGCTGTCTTTTTTTGAAATCGAAGATCCGTGAATAGTTAAAAATATTCGTTCATTTAATATATACCTGTCTGATGTAATTTCTGAAGATTGAACAGGTGTTAATTATCATTTTTAATTTGAATATAAAAGGGTACTTACGTATTATTTTTATAAAGTATGTAAATATTATCACAATACTTACGTGAGTAGTTCAATTTATAATAACACCCGCGTCGGATTGGTTTCCAATGATAAACTTCTATGCTCGGACTAGGGCGGCATACAGGGAAAATTTTGGCTTATTCCCAAAAACCCGCGCAGGGTTTTGTTCAAAAACACAAACACAATGAGGCAGTCGAAATGTTATGATGTAGGTACCTAAATTAAATTAATTGGTATATGTAATATGATCTAATTACTATTTGTCTTAATTTTCAACATGCAGGTGTTTTGGATTTATTGTCTGTAAATCTGGATGTATCCTAATAAATAAACGAAATAGCGTTGCAGGACTACCTATAGTTGACCTTGAAAAATAGTCGTACTATTGATAGGCCTATCAATAGTATCGATAGCCAATAGTTTGCATTATATGGTTGATTTAACATATTGGTGATAACCAAAACTATTGATATTATCGATAGTATTGCTTTTCGATATTATCGTTAGTATGGATGCTATTGATGTTTTCTAATCAATACTATCGTTAGAATCGATACTATAGAATTACAATACTTTTGAATTTTTACAAGCTACCGATAGTGCCATAGTATCGATTGTTTGTTGAAAAATAAGTGTCAATATAGTATCGATTAGAAGACATCAATAGTATCGAAAACCAATACTATCGATAGTTTTGGATATCATCAATAGTAATACAAACTATTGGCTATTGATAGTGTGACTATTTTTCAAGGTCACAATACTATAGACAATCCTATCGATAGTCAACACTATTGCTGCAACACTAAAATGTAATAAAAATTAAACGTTGCCAATAGGGATGATGATTGGGTAAAAAATAAAATAAATGACGCTATTTAAATAATGAAACATAATAATTGAATGTCACTTTAATTGATCAATTTTGTTTATAACATGGTTTACTATTTTTTAGTTCTAATTAAAGTATAATGGGAATGCTTTTTGACTCCATTAAAAGTGACGTCACCGTTGAGTACCATCATACAAGTCTCATATAAATTATTGCTTTTGACATTTAGAAAAAAGTATCTAATTTGACTTGTGTCATCTGTCATATCCATGTATCTAGCTCGAGCGTCGCAGGCGTGTCGTGTCCGCATGCGTCCTCCGGGTCCGCGCCTGCGCAGCGCGCGCAGGCGGTCTGTACGGCGCGCTGCGCCGGCCTCGAGCCGCTGTTCGTGTCCGCGCCGCCGCGCGCAGCGTGTCACGCACTCCGAGGCTTACATCAGGTGGACTGTACCAGATACTATATACACTAGCGAGTTACTGCGCCGGCCTCGAGCCGCTGTTCGTGTCCGCGCCGCCGCGCGCGCAGCGTGTCACGCACTCCGAGGCTTACATCAGGTGGACTGTACCAGATACTATATACACTAGCGAGTTACTGCGCCGGCCTCGAGCCGCTGTTCGTGTCCGCGCCGCCGCGCGCGCAGCGTGTCACGCACTCCGAGGCTTACATCAGGTGGACTGTACCAGATACTATATACACTAGCGAGTTACTGCGCCGGCCTCGAGCCGCTGTTCGTGTCCGCGCCGCCGCGCGCAGCGTGTCACGCACTCGAGGCTTACATCAGGTGGACTGTACCAGATACTATATACACTAGCGAGTTACTGCGCCGGCCTCGAGCCGCTGTTCGTGTCCGCGCCGCCGCGCGCGCAGCGTGTCACGCACTCCGAGGCTTACATCAGGTGGACTGTACCAGATACTATATACACTAGCGAGTTACTGCGCCGGCCTCGAGCCGCTGTTCGTGTCCGCGCCGCCGCGCGCGCAGCGTGTCACGCACTCCGAGGCTTACATCAGGTGGACTGTACCAGATACTATATACACTAGCGAGTTACTGCGCCGGCCTCGAGCCGCTGTTCGTGTCCGCGCCGCCGCGCGCGCAGCGTGTCACGCACTCCGAGGCTTACATCAGGTGGACTGTACCAGATACTATATACACTAGCGAGTTACTGCGGCGTCGCAGGCGCCGCGCGCCGGCCTCGAGCCGCTGTTCGTGTCCGCGCCGCCGCGCGCGCAGCGTGTCACGCACTCCGAGGCTTACATCAGGTGGACTGTACCAGATACTATATACACTAGCGAGTTACTGCGCCGGCCTCGAGCCGCTGTTCGTGTCCGCGCCGCCGCGCGCGCAGCGTGTCACGCACTCCGAGGCTTACATCAGGTGGACTGTACCAGATACTATATACACTAGCGAGTTACTGCGGCGTCGCAGGCGCCGCGCGCCGGCCTCGAGCCGCTGTTCGTGTCCGCGCCGCCGCGCGCGCAGCGTGTCACGCACTCCGAGGCTTACATCAGGTGGACTGTACCAGATACTATATACACTAGCGAGTTACTGCGGCGGCCGCGCGCCGGCCTCGAGCCGCTGTTCGTGTCCGCGCCGCCGCGCGCGCAGCGTGTCACGCACTCCGAGGCTTACATCAGGTGGACTGTACCAGATACTATATACACTAGCGAGTTACTGCGGCGTCGCAGGCGCCGCGCGCCGGCCTCGAGCCGCTGTTCGTGTCCGCGCCGCCGCGCGCGCAGCGTGTCACGCACTCCGAGGCTTACATCAGGTGGACTGTACCAGATACTATATACACTAGCGAGTTACTGCGCCGGCCTCGAGCCGCTGTTCGTGTCCGCGCCGCCGCGCGCGCAGCGTGTCACGCACTCCGAGGCTTACATCAGGTGGACTGTACCAGATACTATATACACTAGCGAGTTACTGCGCCGGCCTCGAGCCGCTGTTCGTGTCCGCGCCGCCGCGCGCGCAGCGTGTCACGCACTCCGAGGCTTACATCAGGTGGACTGTACCAGATACTATATACACTAGCGAGTTACTGCGCCGGCCTCGAGCCGCTGTTCGTGTCCGCGCCGCCGCGCGCGCAGCGTGTCACGCACTCCGAGGCTTACATCAGGTGGACTGTACCAGATACTATATACACTAGCGAGTTACTGCGCCGGCCTCGAGCCGCTGTTCGTGTCCGCGCCGCCGCGCGCGCAGCGTGTCACGCACTCCGAGGCTTACATCAGGTGGACTGTACCAGATACTATATACACTAGCGAGTTACTGCGGCGTCGCAGGCGCCGCGCGCCGGCCTCGAGCCGCTGTTCGTGTCCGCGCCGCCGCGCGCGCAGCGTGTCACGCACTCCGAGGCTTACATCAGGTGGACTGTACCAGATACTATATACACTAGCGAGTTACTGCGCCGGCCTCGAGCCGCTGTTCGTGTCCGCGCCGCCGCGCGCGCAGCGTGTCACGCACTCCGAGGCTTACATCAGGTGGACTGTACCAGATACTATATACACTAGCGAGTTACTGCGGCGTCGCAGGCGCCGCGCGCCGGCCTCGAGCCGCTGTTCGTGTCCGCGCCGCCGCGCGCGCAGCGTGTCACGCACTCCGAGGCTTACATCAGGTGGACTGTACCAGATACTATATACACTAGCGAGTTACTGCGCCGGCCTCGAGCCGCTGTTCGTGTCCGCGCCGCCGCGCGCGCAGCGTGTCACGCACTCCGAGGCTTACATCAGGTGGACTGTACCAGATACTATATACACTAGCGAGTTACTGCGCCGGCCTCGAGCCGCTGTTCGTGTCCGCGCCGCCGCGCGCGCAGCGTGTCACGCACTCCGAGGCTTACATCAGGTGGACTGTACCAGATACTATATACACTAGCGAGTTACTGCGCCGGCCTCGAGCCGCTGTTCGTGTCCGCGCCGCCGCGCGCGCAGCGTGTCACGCACTCCGAGGCTTACATCAGGTGGACTGTACCAGATACTATATACACTAGCGAGTTACTGCGCCGGCCTCGAGCCGCTGTTCGTGTCCGCGCCGCCGCGCGCGCAGCGTGTCACGCACTCCGAGGCTTACATCAGGTGGACTGTACCAGATACTATATACACTAGCGAGTTACTGCGCCGGCCTCGAGCCGCTGTTCGTGTCCGCGCCGCCGCGCGCGCAGCGTGTCACGCACTCCGAGGCTTACATCAGGTGGACTGTACCAGATACTATATACACTAGCGAGTTACTGCGGCGTCGCAGGCGCCGCGCGCCGGCCTCGAGCCGCTGTTCGTGTCCGCGCCGCCGCGCGCGCAGCGTGTCACGCACTCCGAGGCTTACATCAGGTGGACTGTACCAGATACTATATACACTAGCGAGTTACTGCGCCGGCCTCGAGCCGCTGTTCGTGTCCGCGCCGCCGCGCGCGCAGCGTGTCACGCACTCCGAGGCTTACATCAGGTCGATTTCGAATATTTTTCCCAAGCCTGACCAGAAATATAAAAACCCTGAATTAGAGGCAGCACTTATGCGTTTTATATTGCAACATTATTGTAAGAAGTAGCGGATCTATAGGGTGGGAGCACAGGGCACTCCCCCTCCACATCGCCGATTGTTATTTTATGTACTAGCTGTCGCCCGCGGCTTCGCCCGCGTGAGTTTCGCTTAGATGAAAAATCTCTCTTGGAGCTTTTCATCAGATGTTCCAGATCTTCAATTTTTATACGTCAGCAGAAAATGCTCATCAGGTTGAACGATTTTTGCTAAGGCGCCATTTCTATATATGTTATAGTGTAGCTGGTCTCTTGGAGCTTTTCATCAGATGTTCCAGATCTTCAATTTTTATACGTCGGCAGAAAATGCTCATCAGGTTGAACGATTTTTGTTAAGGCACCATTTCCATATTACTTATAGTTTAGCTGTTCCGTTATGGTTCTTCATCAGGTGTTCCAGTTTTTAAAATGAATTATAGCCTATATGTTGCCCAGGCTTAATAGCTATACAACAAAAAAAGTTTCATTCAAATCCGTCCAGTAGTTTTTGCGTGAAACGCGTACATACATACAGACAGACAGACAGACAGACAGACAGACAGACAGACAGACAAGAAATTCCAAAAAATTTTTTTTGCTTTCTATTGTTCTTTTTAGGTCTCCCTCTATCCATTTCAGTCAAAAATACTAAATGTACAGACAAAATATTTTTACTGTTTTATTATATGTATAGATAATGTACTGTGTAGGCAGGTTACATAACAGTACATATCAAATTAAGATTCGAGTTGTTAAAATGACAGGATTTAGTAGTTATAGTTTCTTACAAGTTTATTTCCAAAAAATTAATCCGCCTAGTGATATTCCTTTCTCGAAATTTTCAAAGAACAAGCTGAAACTTCCTTAAAAATTTCTCGGAAAACGGTGCCCTTCATATAGAAATAAAAATACTGGATCCGCCCTTGATCGAAAGTCAAACTTTGACAGGAGAAATAACGGAAAGGTTTTTAAATTAATTGCCAGTATAAGAAATTAGTTCTATTGCTTTTCCACAACATGGCGAGGGTTTTTATATTCCTGGTCAGGCTATAATTACGATTTTAAAACAGTATTATAATTTTCTTTCAGCCTAAAAATTAAAGACACTTAAAAAAATATGTGACAAATAGGTCACAAAACTTCAATAAATAAAATCTCATTTCCATTCCAGATACATCGAAGGTCTGCACTCCGAACAGAAGTACATCACACCGTGGGAGAAGTCGTTGACCCCGATGCCTCTCAACCCTGACCCTAATCAGTTCAACATGCACAAGTTACCGGCCCACTGGATGACCGAGGAAGCGGTTTCTGGCTTTTTGGCCCAAGACAAGAGTCTGTCGGAAACAGACATACAAAAAATGGATAATACCACCAAGATCCTAAAAGGACTGTGCTCGTTGAGAGATTTTCTGATGAAGGATTCTCTGAGCATTTATAGGAGTCAGATTTGATATGATCGCGCGTAAGACTTTAGGTTATATCCTAATAACATAATGAACTGTAATACCTACAACTTGTAGGAAGGTTTAACATGAATAAGTAATTCTTTGGAAGTTTTTTAGAAAGGTAATTTAAGATCTGATGGGAGTTGCAATGTAATTGACTTTTTTAGATATTTTTTTTGTGGAAATCGCTTATCTATGCTGTTGCTAGCAGTTATACTACGGTACTGGACAGTATGTCTGTTTGACCCTACCAAGGTAGTGGTTGTTTATTAAGAATAAGATAAGACTATTAAAATCGCATATATTGTAAGAAAAATCGAATAAACTACTTTAGATTTATTTGTAGAAACTTTGGTTTTATTTCATTTTGAATTAATAAATCGTCAAAGTCCATGGCATATATACTATCAGAACCATCTATCGGAATATTGACAAACTAATTCGATCAACGCCATCTAGTTTGCCATTCGTGACATTCAAGTATGTACGTGCTTCGCCATTTGATAGAAATTTTCAACCACTGTCTCAACCGGGGGCGTAGCTCAGATGGTAGAGCGCTCGCTTAGCATGCGAGAGGTACCGGGATCGATACCCGGCGCCTCCAAGGATCTTTTATTTTGCATTTTTTTATATTTCTGAATCAAAAATTTATTTCCTGGTTTATTGGAATATTTTTTTGTAGTCAATTTGGAAATCCTTCGGGGAGGCCTTTGTCCAGCAGTGGACGTCTTTCGGCTGAGAGAGTCAATTTACTCTTTTTTTAAACCTCACTCCCCTTATATGACTACAAATAGAAAGATGAAAAAAAAGATATTGTAAAAGCTTAGCAAATTTAATATACTTATTTATGACTTAGCAGTAATAAAATATAAATAGATTGCGTATATATGGCATACGATTATATATCGGATACATTGACGAAGCCTTAGGCGCTCTCCACTTCTTCCTTGATCAGCCTTACGAGATGGTTGAATTTGCTGCCGTCGAAAATCAGTACCTGAAATGACAAAGAAGTTGAAGTGAAACCAGTGAAAAACTCCTGGCAACAAACCAGTTGTGAAAAACAATTTTTTATTCTTTCTTGGCACTGTTATATATCCCGTATTTTCCTTTCGTGTTATAGTTACAAACAGATAGACAACGGATCAAATAAAATTAAGCATCACTTCCGTATGTTTGTCATGAGATGCACTTTCGGTGCCTTATCTATTTCTTTCTAGTCCTAATCCTTACTAATAGGTATTATAAATGTGAAAGTAAATTTGTTTGTTACCTCTTCACGCTTTATCTACTGAACCAATCTTCCTGAAATTTTGCATACACAAGTACGGAGAAGAACATGAGGTACTGTTATGTAAACAATCTTACCATGTCTTTTTATGATTTTACAACAATATAAATTAAAATAGACTTTTTAGGAAATTACTTCGTGGTTAATAAATGTTTTACTTTAGAATGTTTAAGTTTGAACTAATATTTGATTTAATTCAACAAAAAGTACTGTGAAGATTGTTTACATAATAGGACAATTAAGAAAAAATGGAGTTTACATGTCATTTATTCCTTAGAATATGGTAATACAGTGGTGTTTACGTACCTTCCTTGCGGGCTTGAGAGCACCACCGTCCTCGTCCCACTGCGACAGCTCGGCCTGCGCGGTCACGTCCACGTCGAAGGCGGCCAGGGCAGAGTCCGCTATGGGCCGCTCCTCTTGGTTCGCGAACAGCACCTCCGGTGACTCTTCTGGGGGACACAATTACATATGCATTTTTTATCTTGTTTATTTAATTATTTAAAATGTTATTAAAACAGCGGTCAACCTCCAGAATAAACATAAAATTTAAAAGTATGGGTGCACAAAGTGACACAAACATATGTTATTTATTTGTTTTTACGGGGTCTTAAAGCTAAATACATAAGTATACATATATGTGCCCCTCCACATCTTTTTATATCCTAATATTATAAATGCAATTAGAATGTGAGTATATTTGTTACACAATCACGCAAAATCTACTGGACGGATTTTGATTAAATTTGATACATACGTAGAAAAATAATAGCTGACATAGGGTACTTTTTATCCCGAAATTCTCACTGATGATTCTCAATGTTGATCACTAAAACATTCTTCAAATTACATTTTCAGGCTAGGCTTAAAATAAATACAAACTTACCTGTTACATAAGTTTTGCAAATCCACACTAAATACTGGAATGTGTATGGCATGTTCTTCTTGATAGCTTTTTCCAATTCAGTTTGTAGAGAAGCGAATAGAGGCACGCTGATTTGAGCGGGAATGTTTAGGATTCTGAAACATTAAAGGTTTCAATCAGAATGCTTGTCAGGAGGTAATTTAAAAAATGTCACAGCGATAAAAGTATATGATTTTTGTTATTATTGCATAGTAACTGTAAAAAATACTCCTATATTTTATGTGTGCCGAATAAATATTTTTTCTTTCTTTCTTTAAAACAAGAAATAAGGAAAAAGGAAGAAGACAAAGACAACTTACCCCAAGAGAGAGAAGGGGAGTAAAAGGGTCTTGTAATAATTACTATGGCTATTAAATTCTGTTTTTGTCACTTATATCCAGCTAATCCTACTATACTACAATCCTACTAATATTATAAACTAGCTTTCGCCCGCGTGAATTTCTTACGGGAACAGTGCTTTTTCCCGGGATAAAAGGTACCCTATGTCCTTCTCCGTACTTCCAGCTATGTGTATGCAAAATTTTAGGAAGATTGGTTCAGTAGATAAAGCGTGAAGAGGTAACAAACAAACAAACCAACAAACAAACAAACTCACTTTCGCATTTATAATATTAGTTAGGATGCGAAAGCTTAAATTGGATGTGTGTTTGTTACACAATCTCGCAAAATCTACTGGACAGCATTTTTTATTTTTTATCCCACGGGAGCGAAGCCCCGGAGCCCAGTAGCTTATGATATGATGTTGGTTGTACCTCTCATTGATTACAAGTCCAACGTGTTGCGAGTCGTCCGATAGTATCTTGTGTATGAGGGCTTTAGTTCTGTCGTCTGCGTTGTCCTCTGCTAAAGTCGTGAGAAGCGTCCTTATTTGCTGTATGCTCGGTTCATTCTGGAAATAATGTTTATAATTTAGATCGCAGAAAGTGGAGATTGCTAGTCTCTGCCTACCCTCAAGGGAATAAGTCGTGATAATATATATGCTTTTGCCCAGCAGCTAGAAACAAAAAATATATGCATGTATGATAATTTAGATACGAATTTTACAACTATCATTACCAGAAATATAAATCATAGATTCTAAACTATGTCATATAAAGCAGGTCATATGTATAAAATGGGATCTAATTTCATCTTATCATACTAACATATTCAAATTTTACAAGCATATATGCCTTTGTATCTATATAAAGTTAAACCTTAAAAAAATCCACAAAAATACATCTTCAAACAGAAATAGCACCTACTTTTTTTTTGGTAATATTAATGACTGTAGTGACTCCGAAGACGCCATCACTGCCGTCGTCTTCGTCATCATCTTCCTCTGGTTCGTCCAAACATTGCTTCACCACACTACCTACATAGTTTTGGGCTGGAAAACATAATAAACAATTTAACAAGGTCTCTAGTATATACCGTGTAAAGGACAGAAAATGCAAGAACTTTTTTTACTTAACAAAATGTGAAATCAATGGCTGATCCCCTATCAGCCATTGATTTCTGAAAGGTTTTGTTTTGCCTCTTTTTACACGACTGACCAAAAAAGGAGTGTTATGTTTTCAGGGTTCATGTATGTATGTAAGTTTCTTTATTCCACCATAAGTCCTGAACGGCTTAACAGATTTTGATGCGAGAGGTATTGTTTAATTCCTTGCATTCCTCCGAGTGACATAGGCTATGTAAGTTGTCAGTCGTGTTTTTTATTTTTCAATAATAAGCGATTTTTCTGACAGCTAAATTAAGAAAAAAAAATCAGTATAAAAAAACTCAACAGATGGCGTTTTATTGAAAGCCGAGTCGTAATAATGACTGTACCTACCTAAATTGTGGCTTTTTAATGTCAGCCAGAGGCAGAAAAAAATCACATAACGGTTTGACAGTTGCACAAATCACAATATTGATACTTTTTAGATGTTTTTTTTATTAGGTTTTATTTTTTTTAAATGCCAATGGTCTCGCCTTGTACTAAGCGCCACCTATGAATTCATCTGGAACTATTTTTTCTAAATTTCGGTCTCGGAAAATCTCTCACTAGCTTGTTCTATTTGCAGACATAGAGTTCTCACTCTAATATTAAAATCTGACAAGGAGAAAGTAACTATAAATAATTGCAATTTAGTTTGTGTGACAATGAAAATATTTCATTGAAAAATAATAAAAAAATTAATAAGGTAAAAGAAAAAGAGGAAAACCAAAATTGAGGTGGTCTAGGGCATTATCAGCCTTCAATAAGCGGCAGCAACAGCTGGCGAGTAATAGGTCTAGTTGGAGACACAAAGGGGGAGCTTTACCCCAGCAGTGGGACATATCAGCTAACTAAAAGAAATAAAATACTTACAGATAATAATTTGAGCAAGGCCTCCCAGATCTACATCTGACTTTAGGAACAATTGGCGCAGCAGCTGCTTGATGCCGTGGAAGTCACAGTCTTCAGGATTACGGCCTTCGAAGTCAGCTTGCAACTCCTGGAATAGTTACCCGAGATTGATTTAGCACAAAATTGGCTAAAGTTAATTTTGTGCTAAATCAATCTGACTGGTCTTAAGGATTATTTAAACCACTGGACAGTCCCTGGCATGGTTATACAAAACTATGATCGGATTGGAAATGAAATCCAGAATTTGTATGTAATCCAAAAATAATTAATTTTAAGGATGTTTTTTGATGAGCTTTGTATTTTGCTTGACTAACTTCTATTTTAATTGTACTCCTCGTTTAGTTGTATTTCATTCACACACGATGACTAACTTGAAAATGTTTATGGAGTCATTTGCCCTTGCCCTCTCCATTTTCACATACTAGCTGATCACCAACCAGAGTGCAGGTTTCCTTACGATGATCCTTCCTTCACCGGTAATGTACAAACGACAAATAATAAGTTTTAAAAGTATAAGGAATTTCGGTAAAACATCTCTGGTATTGCACAACAATGAATCAACGTATTGAAACATGCGAGCATGCAACCATCTTGAATCAAAACAGAGGTAGGCCGGAACGTAAAATGTGAATAAGGAATGTTAGGTACATTTACAATTGAATTTACAATAAACAAAGTACATAATAAAAATTAAACTTATTTAATTGTAATAATCATGAAAATACAACATAAATAATCATTGTTTATAATATAAATTAACTACACTCCCATGTGTTTTGAGGTTAGGATAGCTTACCTGATCACCGACAAAATTTCCGTCAGAGTCCAAATCAGAATTCTCGCTAGCCGAGTCCTGATCTTCCTCACTCTCGCTGTCGTGATTTATTTCTTCCTTGTTTCTTTTGTTAGACATTATTCCAAATTTACACAGTTTTATATTTTTACGACACGAATATCAATCAACACACACAGCGCAACAAGCTTGACTTGACAACAAGTCAAATGCAAACTAATTTTTGCTTGACAGACAAACAGTTGACATGAAGTAAATTGACATTGACAGCTTGAGTTTGACAATATATTTTTTAAAACAAAAACATAATAAAACATAAACACATATTCACAGACATAAATACTCTATATTTATAGATTTATAATCTTAATAAAAAATATATTTCTGTGACTTTAATATTGGGAAAAGAAAACTAATAAATATGGGAGAAAGCTTAAATATAAACTAAAAAAATATTTCAGAACTTAAACTATAAGGGTTAAAAACATCCACTAAATCTAAACCATTTGAATAATAAAAATAAATAAAGGTAAAATGCAATGTTTTGGGCACAATATTATTTTGTTAACAACACTTTTGTAACTTTTATGCAAATAAAGAAAGAATTTGAAATTCGGGTCATGTCGTAGCACACATTCGAAATATTGTAATTTTTCATGAAGAAATTTTCCTAATTAGAGTTTAATTATGAAGTGGAAAAATAATACAGGATATAGATTATGATGTTTATTAAGTTTCAATCTTGTACTTTTTAATAAAAATACATATTTTCGGCTTAATTAATTCATAAAGGCACCGAAAATTTAGAAAAAAAATTCAGCTTTCAAGTCATGGAACTTACAATTTTCAGCGATAATATATATATATTTATATAATTAGTTAATATATATACTATATTAAAGTTTTAAACGAGCACTTTTGTTTTTAGACTAATATTTTTTAAAGATATTTGAGAAATAGTTGCTTAATACCGATTAACAAAATCTGTTCGATCCTGCCAACGAAAGTAGAACATTGTGTTGTGCAAAAAACTATCAAATAGCACAACGCGCACACGGCGCGGGCGCTTATGAATTTTGTTTTTTGCAGCTCAGGTTGGACCTCGTCTTAAAATCTAAATTCGGGCCACCTCAGCAAGGAAGGTGCCCACCACGGAAATATAAATAAGAGGTGCCCACCATCAGGCAGGTAGCATTCCCGCGGTGAATACCCCCTACCTATACCTATTCATTTATTGCCTTTGAATACTTAGGTTCGTAGTAGGTATATCGTTGCGCAAGAAAGTTTTACCTGCGCAAGGTTCAAGTCAAGCGTTGCTGAGAGCTCCCTGTGCGGCTACCGAGCGCCCCTGCCCCATGAGCCTAGAGTCTTGCCGCCAAAAAGCTAATGGGGTTTTTAATGGGTTTATAAAAATGAACGTAAGTTTGTAGGTACATTCTAATCCTTCATTTGTGTAGCTTAGTGCGAAATTTGACTAAAATTTTCTACATTGAGCGACACGGGCTTCCGTCCAACGTTCAGGAAAATCAAGCATTTCAAAGGCGAGGCTGTATGTTTTCTACGTCTATGGTAGGTAGGGCAAAACCTGTCATTGCCACATCCTACTAATATTAAACATACCTACCTACAAGTTTGGATGAGTTTGTGAAGATGTTTGTTAGGTACCTACTCAATAACGCAAAATCTACGAGTTCGCTGAAATTTAGTAGGAACACGGGTAGAAAACTTGGAATAGCACATACTTTAGGTACCTACCTACCTACTTTATATTCCCAAATTCCCACGGGAGCGAAGCCCCGGGCGCAGCTAGTAAGCTATAGGCTATATATTTTATCCCGAATTTCACACGAACAGAGCTCCTTTCCCGGAGCTTATAGAGAGCGTGAATTTCATAGTTTTAGGATTTGCAAGAACGGTAAGAATTATTCATTTATTTTTCGTGTAGTTTTATAAGCAACCTACGACACTTTTGTAGAGAATCAAATCCTAATCCTAACTAAAAATAAAAATCCTAATAAAAATAAAAAAATAAATAAAATAATAAAATAATATTACAAATGCGAAAGTGAGTTTGTTTATTCATTTATTTGTTTGTTTGTTGCCTCTTCACGCGTTATCTACTGAACCAAACTTCCTGACGCATACACATAGTTAGAAGTACTGAAAAGGACATAGACCTACCTTTATCCTGGGAAAAAGCACCGTTCCTGTTGGAAAATTACGCGGGCGAAGCCGCGGGCAAAGCTAGTAGCCATTAAAAATAAACACCATTAATCTACTGCTCTCGGTCGGTCCATACGCATGTTTATATAGGTATTACTATCCAGTAGGAAATTTCAGTGGGTGGATGGACATGGGCTTCCTGTGACGGCAGACTGATAACAGCTGACTAATCAGTGTTATCCATGTTTGAACTTAACGTTTTTCCCAATTGCATATAAAAAACATCGTCTGGTTTTTACCTACGACACGGAATTCCACAAAATAACTGAAAGTCGTTTATGTAAAAGTAAATAATAATATGTATCTACATGCGTTTAATTTTAACTTAAATGATAACAATAACTTCGTTTTAGTACTCTAAATTAGTCTTGAGGTCTAAGGTCGAAGATTAAGGTCTTTGACCAGTGTGTGTTGCCAGTAATGACATACGGAACAGAGACGTGGTCGTTTACTATGGGTCTCATTGGAAGGCAGGTCACCCAAAGGGCGATGGAGCGCGCTATGCTCGGAGTTTCCCTGCGTGATCGAATCAGAAATGAGGAGATCCGCAGGAGAACTAAAGTAACCGTCATAGCCCGCAGAATCGCCAAACTTAAGTGGCAGTGGGCGGGGCACATAGCTCGTAGAACAGATAGCCGTTGGGGCAGAAAAGTTCTCGAGTGGCGACCACAAACCGGAAAACGTAGTGTTGGCAGGCCTCCCACTCGGTGGACCGACGACCTGGTGAAGGTCGCGGGATGAGCATGGATGCGGGCAGCGCAGGACCGGTCGTTATGGAAATCCTTGGGGGAGGCCTTTGTCCAGCAGTGGACGTCTTTCGGCTGAGAAAGAGAGAGACTCTACATTAAAACCACATGTAGACATGAGGTTTTAGAGTGAACGGACACAAATTCTCTAAGAGGAAGTTTCCTTATTTGAGCGTACTCAAAAGAGAGAATTTATTGTTTATAATTAACTAGCTTTTGCCCGCGACTTGTCCGCGTAACTCATGCTTTGAGTTCATTCAAATGACGATAACTTTTTTTATTAATGAACCGATTTTGATGAAACAAACTGTAAATGTTTTGCTGAGTTAAAACAAAGCAATTGGTGAAAGTTTTAAGTAAATCGGTTCAGTACTTTTGGAGATAAGCGTGATCATACATACAGATAGACAGACAAAAATCTCCAAAAAAATTTTTTTGCTTTCTATTATTCTTTTTAAGTGTCCCTCTATCAACTTCAGTCAAAAATACTAAATGTATACAGACAAAATATTTTTACTGTTTTATTATATGTATAGATTAGGATTCCAGGAAAATCTCCTTGTAGCCGAACTGGTCTGGCAGCTAATTTGGGCATAAAAAAATCATACTCGCTGATATTACTGATACACAACTTTTTTGAAGACGTCGATAAGTTTGTTTATCAATATGTAATAATTAATTTTTATATATATAATTTTGTTTTATCATCTTGCGAATTTTGTATTCATTTATCTATGCAATTTATTATAGAGTGCTTTTTTTCATTTAAAAAGAACATCGTTCTTATCAGGGAGTGCTAATGTACGCAAATTTCACTAACAGACGTACGTAATTAGATAAATGCAAAATAATAGCAGATTTGATATCCAGTGACCTTTCGCTTTGCAGTGTGCTTGATACAAATGAATCATTATCGGCCTGGACGCTCATACAAGCTTTGTTTGTTATCAGTTAGTTATCACCATTTGAGATGCGCCCCAGTGCCGGTACATATTTATAAACCAGTTCTGCACATATTTTTATTATAAGTGGGCAGTCAAAACTCGCGGACCGGTTGTAGTGACTGTTTGGATAGTCGTACGAAATTTAAATTGGTGTTTTATTATTAAAATTAAATAAAAAAAAACAATGTATTGTGAGTTGCCAGAGTTAAGAAGATGTTGTTTTTGTTTGCCGTTAAGAAGAGGGGTTTTAATCCTAGCCTATGTAAACATAGTAAGTAATTTCTTGGATAAAATTTTATTGTAATGCCATATGAAGCGGTAGTGGTCAACGGGTTAAGAAGTCAGCCTTTGGCCGAAAGAACCCAGGTGCATATCTGGAAATATTAACTCGTGCGTGTTTTTGAGTTTCTTGGTATGCCAAACTGGTGATAATTTTAATAGCGTGCTTCTGTTTCGGTTAAATATTTTTGAGAATATAAAAATAAAAGTGAGCTAAAGCCCGCGACCGACGGCCTTCGTTATTTTATGAAAGCTCAAAGTTTCTGTGCGTATGTACTTATGTCCCCATTCCCCCAACACAGAAAGAACGATCAACGACTATGAATGTTGTAACGTAAACTCCATTTATTCTTACCAGTCCTATCATGTAAACAATCTTACCATGTCTTTTTATGATTTTACATCAATATAAATTAAAATAGACTTTTTAGGAAATTACTTTCGTGGTTAATAAATGTTTTACTTTAGAATGTTTAGGTTTGAACTAATATTTGATTTATTTTCAACAAAATTCAACTAAAAGTACTGTGAAGATTGTTTACATGATAGGACTTGTAAGAATAAATGGAGTTTATACTGGGCTGATAAAACACAATTTCTTTAGATTCAGATTCATTTATTTTGTTAATCATTTGTGATGTTTAAATTGTTTGTTCTCTATAATTTACATTAAGTGTCGAATTATTATTAGGTTTTATTTTAAATGTCATTATTTTGGTTTTTGGTAAATTTATTTTAAGGTTGTTTGAATTTAACCAGTCAATAATAGATACTAAACTATTATTTATGTCAATTTCAATATTTTCGTTGTTACCTTGGTCATATATTACTGCACTGTCATCAGCAAATAGCGATATTTGGTGAGAAGTTGCTTTAGGGAGATCGATAATGTATATGAGGAACAAAAGGGGAGCTAGCACCCCGCCTTGAGGTACCCCATAGTATACAGGGTAAAGTTTAAAGTTTTTATTTTTTGTATGTTTGGCGAGCATGTAAATGCAAATCATAACCCTTTGTTTCAGGTAGCATGTGTATTAGAAACCTGGTTAACCTTCGCCTTCAAAACCTCGGAAGCGACGATAATTCATCAGACGTTATCTGGAATGCCGTACGAACTTGATATTGCTCTGTTGATATTGGACATTGTTGCCAGCATCCTTCTGGTTGTTGGCCTCCATATGGTTGGTTTATCTATATTTCTGTATACTAAGTAATATTATAGATGCGAAAGTCTGTCAATCTGTCTGGTACGCTTTCATGGGTAAACCGATTTTGATGAAAATTGGTAATGAAGATAAAGTTAAAACCCCAGATGATGGACAGTTAATACAATAAGTATGATGGTGATAAGAATTTAATTAATAACCCGAGGTCAAACTGACGCTACATTTTTTTTCAAAGTCATCCCCCAAGGAGCTGCGCAGGGGGGGGCGGATGACAAGACCGATCTTTTTGGTCTTTTTGCCGTAACATAAATCTGAATCAAAATTTGATGGCCGATCGAAATTCCAATGCCGTGGCGGAAGTTGGTGTGATCATTCGAAATCCTCAGTGTGATGCTCAGGGTGTTTGACATTTTGTTTTTTTTTTTTAATTTCGTTACTCAGATAGCCCAGATGTTTATTTACAATGACGGTTACTTTTTTCTTCCTAACATTATGATTTTTACATTCCAGAAACGCGAGCTCCTGGTGAGGATATTCTACTACTTCATGATCTTCTCTCTGTGTGCGTCGGTTCCGCTCAACATCATCAATTTCTCGATGATGCATTTCTACCATTACAGGATGATGGCCGTTTTCAATTTCATCTTCACGTTAGGTATGTATGAAATCACGCCGGACTGCTATTAGGTGCTATGAGGTCCTGGGTTCGATCCCCGGCCGGGTTATGATGGAAAATGATCTTTTCCAGATTGACCTGATTGACTGTGGTTTATCTATAGTGTATTTGTTACAAAATATAGTATCGTTGGGTTAGTATCCCATAACACAAGTCTCGAACTTACTTTGGGGCTAACTCAATATGTGTGGTTTGTCCGTATATATTTATATTTATTTATTTATCAAACTAAAGTGGGCGTTTACCTACACGCCTAAAATAGCTATATATGTTTTGATGGTATTGCAGCCATCATGGTCGCAAGAGAAGAATACTGACTGTTTAGATGTTAAAATGTATGATGTTCTAAGTTTAGGTATTGTAATGATATATTTAAAGTAGGTACGTATATATAGGTAACCCTGTCCCAACCCAATGGCCTAAAATTTAAATACTCAGTGCAACAATAGTATTTGTTCTGTATGTTTACGGAAGCACACGGAGAAATCAAAAACAATTACATGTCAATTATTATGATAACTTTCACTTATTCAAACTAACGTCTGGCAGAGTACATATATGGTTATGTTTTAGGTTATTTCTGTTCGTATAGGTAGGTAGATATTCAAATGTACCTACTCTACTCTCTCTCTGTATGTACTCTGTCTCTCTCTCTCTCATCTCAGCGTACGCGTCGGAGCCCAGGAGGCCAATTCTCGCGTTTGCGATATTTTATCGAATTTGATAATATATCAAACTTCTTTTATCGAACAAAATTATCACAAAATCCAAAATGGTATTCTCGAACCTATTCGACATAAAACTCGATATTATATCGAAAACTAGGGCTTCTCTAATTGAAAACACGTTCCTTTTTCTCGATTATACTTAACTACAATCGAGAAATTTATGTTTTACTTGTTTCATTAAATATTTTATATAAAACCAATGTTTTAATAGTGAATTTATGTAAAAATAGTTATAATACTTTATTTTATGTAACTTAATAAGCTCCAATGCAAATTTATAAAATGCAAAGAAAATGAAATATTTTAGAGTTGATGGAGAGAACGGAACGCGAAGATACTTGTCATTGTTTGTTTATTGTGTGTGTGAGGTTATGTGATATTTGTTATCGGAGTATCAATTATATTCTTATGTATGATATTGTTTCTTTACGAAATTGAATCGAGAAACAAATAAGGTATGGTACTCGAGGCAGAAAAAAGCAAAGTATGTATCTATCCAAACCTCTATAATTAGGCTTCAATAAAATAATTTTATGTAAATAAACAACGATTTCCAATGAAATTGAATACAAAATCGTCAGCATTCATATTTTACTAAACCATAGCTGAAGAAAAATACAAAGCGTCTTGTAAAGTACGAATATTATGTTATTCAATAGCTCTGAAGCAACAAATATCACACACGATATGATTTTCGGCCACGCTCGACCACTCGATGCGTATCGACTGACGCTGGATAAATGTCACATTGAAATCACGAGAATACGTAATTTCGATATTTATCGATATCCGCCATGTTTTTTCGATAAATGTCGAAATTGATATTATATCGCAGACCCCAGAATTGCCTCCCAGGTCCGCTTTCCTACTTTTCCTTCTCCACTTCGCACGGTCTTTGACATCCTTAGTTGTAACACCATTGGCACGCATATCCTCCTTGTCGGAAATACTCAACAGATTTCAAAAATTCTTTCTGTGTCTAATAACCACATTTATGAAGAAGGCTATAGGCTATTCAGAATCCCGCAATTCCCAAGGAAGCGAAGCCCCGTGGCACAGCTAGTATTATTTCATAATGATCTAAAATGCATTGTAAAATATGCCTGTGAACGTAAAGTTTCTGAATAGATTTTAACTAAAGTTATCACATTTCAGTAATAGACCTGTATCTGCTAATGCTGGTGAGGAGTTTGGTGAAGAAACTCCAGGTCTCTGATGGCAACACCTTCGGCAACCAGCTGGCTGAGTTTATAGAAGGATCTCCGACCTCGCCAGACCAAAACGGCACTGTCACTATTACTATTCGAGATGAAATTGTTGATTCTACTAAACGTTAATAAAGAAGAGAAAATTGTATAATGTATAGCTTGTAAAACTCTTATGATGTTGTAAATATTTTTAACTTAGATTAGATTTTAAGTGATATAATTACCTTTATCTAGGCTATAGGTGGATTCAAATTGTTAAATTAAAAATGTAATTTATTGTACCGAATTGACTTATCGAGAATCTCAATGTATTTTTAAGGAATGTAGTGACATTGACAGAATGTAGTGACATTGACTTACATTTATTTCTAATATTATTCGGAAAAATAAAAAAATCTGAATTTTATAATATTTACTTGAGGTAGTCCACTTAGAGCACTAATCCGAACAGCACAAACGCGAACAGCACAAGGCCTTGTCCACGAATAGCACAATTTAATATTTTAGCATGTGCTGTTCGTGGATTCTAATTTTTATTTTATTTTAGACCTACCTTTATTCTGGGAAAAAGCACCGTTCTCGTGGGAAACTTACGCGGGCGAAGCCGCGGGCAAAAGCTATAGCCAATAAAAATAAACACCATTAATCTACCGCTCTCGGTCGGTCCATACGCATGTTTATATATTACTATCCAGTAGGAAATCTCAGTGGGTGGATGGACATTGGCTTCCTGTGACGGCAGACTGATAACAGCTGACTAATCACTGTTATCCATGTTTACAGAATAGAACTTACCGTTTTTCCCAATTGCATAGAAAAAACATCATTTGGTTTTTACCTACGACGAAACGCCGTTCCGTTATTGTGAAAGTAAATAATAAATAGGTATACAATAGGTTTATGCGTTTAATTTTAACTTTAAAATTTAAATATCTAGTACTCTAAATTCTCTACGAGGAAATTTCCTTATTTGAGCTTACTCAAAGAGAGAATATTCATTATTAATTAGGTTTCAAGGAATTTGGACACAAAAAAGATCATGCTGATTACTGATCCAAAACTTTTTTAAAGACGTCCTTATGTTTGTTCATCAATATGTAATAATAAATTTTTGTATGTGTAATTTTGTTTTATCATCAATTTTGTATTCACTATTATAATTCATTTTTTCCTAGGGAGTGCTTTTTTCATTTAAAAAGAACATTGTTCTTATCAGGGAGTGCTAATGTACGCAAATTTCACTAACAGACACACGTAATTAGATAAATGGTAAATAATAGCAGATTTGATATCCAGTGACCTTTCGGTTTGCAGTGCGCTTGATACAAATGAATCATTATCGACATGGACGCTCATACAAGCTTTGTTTGTTATCAGTTACTTATCACCATTTGAGATGCGCCCCAGTGCCGGTACATATTTATAAACCAGTTCTGCACATATTTTTATTATAAGTGGGCAGTCGAAACTCGCGGACCGGTTTAGTGACTGTTTGGATAGTCGTACGAAATTTAAATTTGTGTTTTATTTTTAAAATTAAATTAAAAAAACAATGTATTGTGAGTTGCCAGAGTTAAGGAGATGTTGTTTTTGTTTGCCGTTAAGGAGAGGGGTTTTAATCCTAGCATATGTAAACATAGTAAGTAAATGCTTGGATACAATTTTACAACTGTGTTCTAAAATTGATGGTAGGTAATGCCATATGTAGCGGTAGTGGTCGAGGTGTTAGTAAGTCAGCCTATGGCCGAAATGACCCAGGTGCAAATCTAAAAATATCACTCGTTCGTGTTTTTTGAGTTTCTAGGTCCTATAACAAACTGACGATGCATGATAATTTTAATAGTATATGCTTATGTTTTAGTAAAACATTATAGATTATATAAAAATAAAAGTGCGTCGCAAAGAGCAAAAAAAGCCCGCGACGACCTATGGGGTCGTAGGCCCATATTTTATTAATATTTAATTCATGAAAACATGTAATGTTATTTTATGAAAGATCAAAGTTTCTGTGCGTATTTATGTCCCCAACATATATAGAACGATCAACGACTATGAACGTTGTATCATGATAACTTGGGCAGATAACAAGCTAATTATTAAAAATAAAAAACACGACTGACAAGTTTTTACAAAAAAGTACATACAAACATATAAGTTATGTACATTTTTGAAATCGCCTTTTAAAGCCCTTCAATTTGATACCACACTCGATAAGATTGATCAAATTTTTTTTTTTTTTGGTCTGCTATTTATCGCATATATAATCCGCCATTTTGTTTTTATGATGACGTCATATAGCCTATGTCACTCGCAGAATTGCAAAGAATCTAAAAATACCTCTCACATCAAAATCTGTTAAGCCGTTCAGGACTTATGGTGGAATAAAGAAACTTACATACATACATGAACCCTGAAAACAAACACTCCTTTTTTGGTCAGTCATGTAAAAACAAGCCCGCGACGACCTATGGGTCGTAGGCCCATATTTGATTAATATTTAATTCATGAAAACATGTAATGTTATTTTATGAAAGATCAAAGTTTCTGTGCGACAACACAGAAAGAACGATCAACGACTATGAACGTTGTATTATGATAACTTGGGCAGATAAAAACAATTTCGTAAAAGTTTGTATTTGTTGTTTGTTTTCTTCCAAGGCGTCTGTATTCTAAATCTATGTTTAGTGACCATGTAAATGCAGCACATAACCCCTTGTTTCAGGTAGCATGTGTACTAGAAACATGGTTAACCTTCACATTCAAAACCTCGGAAGCGACGATAATTCATCAGCCGTTCTCAGCAATGCCGTACGAACTTGATATCACTCTGTTGATATTGGACATTGTTGCTACGATTCTGCTAGTTGTCGGTCTCCATATGGTATGTTTATCTATATTTCTGTATACTTACTAAGTAATAACTAATATACTTACATATACTAACTAAGTAAAAAAAAATTGCTGCGAAAGTCTGTCAATCGGTCTGGTTCTGGTACGCTTTCACGGGTAAACCGATTTTGATGAAGATAAAGTTAAAATCTCAGCTCAGATGATGGACAGTTAATAAGTCTTAGTATGATGATGATAAGGATATTATTAATAACCCGAGGTCAAACAGACGCTACATTATTTTTTCAAAGGAGCTCCAATGTGGGGTGAATGACAACATCGATCTTTTTGATCATTTTGCCGCATCATAAATCTGAATCAAATGGCGCAAAATTTGATGGATTAAATACTTACATCTATTGGCGCCAATGATTGGCGTGGCTTGACCGTTAATTCGAAATTCGAATGCCATGCCGGAAGGTGTAATCAAGGTGTAATTGAGTTTCGAATTTCTTACTACTAAAGTGATTGTTTAAGCCAAATCCTATTGTTTTCTGCGTGAGCAGAAAATTCATTAACAAGATAAAAACAAATGACAAGATTAGTGATTGGCACAGCCGACACTCGCACATAAATATATCATAATCAATAGATTCATTTAAATATTTAGTACATTTGTTACATGTAAATAATTTAAAGTAATGTATAAAGTTCATATTACAAAATAAAAATGCAAACAGGTTTCAAATATTTTATTTATCTTCTATTTTATCATAATTGAAATTAAATACCTAAAAAAAAGAGCATGATTAATGATTGAAAAGTTTACATGTCTCATCACTATCGAATTTAACTGTCAAAAGATGCACCACGCGATGCACCGACGTGTCACGATTTGCGAATTATAGGCTTGGTTTATACTAAGGAACGATTCAATAGTCTACGTGTAATCGATTCTTAGATGTTTGACAGAAAAATATTTGAATTTTGTTTTTTTTTTTCATTTTGTCACCCTGATGATATGATCTAAGCCAAAGAAAAAATCCAAGCCCAGATGTTTACACGTTTACACAGTGGTGTCCCATGACGGCCAACTTTATTTTCTTCCTAACATTATGGTTTTTACATTCCAGAAACGCGAACTCCTGGTGAGGATATTCTACTACTTCATGATCTTCTCCCTGTGTGCATCGGTTCCGCTCACACTCATCAATGCCTCGATGTTGCATTACAACCATTTTAAGATGATGGCCTTTTTCAATTTCATCTTCACGTTAGGTATGTATGAAATGACGCCCCGGATTGCTACACCGGAAGTCCCGGGTTTGATTCCCGGTCGGGTTAAGATGGAAAATGATATTTTCCAGATTGACCTGGGTGGTGGTGGTTTATCTATAGTGTATTTGTTATAAAATATAGTATCGTTGGGTATCCCATAATACAAGCCTTGAACATACTTTGGGGCTAACTCAATACCTATGTGTAGTTTGTCCGTATATATTTATATTTATTTATATATCAAACTAAAGTGGGCGTTTACCTAAACGCCTAAAATAGCTAATTATGTTTTGATGGTGATGTAGCCATCATGGTCGCAAGAAAAGAATACTAAGTGTTTAGATGTTAAAAATGTATTATGTTCTAAGTTTAGGTACTGTAATGATATATATAAGGTAAGGTATAGCTATAGGTAACGCTGTCCCAATGGCCTAAAATTTAAATACACAGTGCAACAATAGTATTTGTTCTGTATGTTTACGGAAGCACACGGAGAAATTAAAAACAATTACATGTCAATTATTATGATAACTATCACTTATTTAAACTAACGTCTGGCAGAATACATAAGTCTCTGTTTTAAGTTTCATTCTGCCCATATAGGTAGGTAGCTACAAAATTTATGTTGCGAATGTACCTATATCCATTTCTCCATCATCTGAGCGCTTTCCGGTTGCATCCTCAGCGTACGCGTCGGAGCGCAGGGTCCGTTTTCCAACTTTTTCTTTACCACTTCGCACGGTCTTCGGCATCCTTAGTTGTGAGACCATTGGCACGCATATCCTCTTTGACGACATCAAGCCAGCTCTTGGGTTTTCCCCTTCTCTCAGGACCGAGCGGTAGCGGCAAGGCCAGTCATTTGTCGGGCTATCATCCCTTCCTGGTTTATATTACCCCCGCACGCACCAATCGCTTTTCATCATCATTCCTAATGCGCATAGCGAAGCATTGGAACTCCCTGCCTGCGTCTGTGTTCCCGAGCACGTACAACCTGTCTCTCTTCAAAACCAGAGTGAATAGGCTGCTTCTGGGTAAGCTCGCTACACCGTAGACCTCATCTCTGTCCTCGGGCAAGATTGTGGTCAAGAGCAAACCCAAATTTAATAAAATAAAAAAATTGTTCCCGATGTGGCTTGCCGGTTTACGCAAAATGTAGCTTTACCAAACGTAGGCGGCACTCTTGGAGTTTGTCTTGCAAATGTAACAAACGTCCATCCATTCTCCTAACTTTTGGTTTGTAATAATAGTACCTAGTATTGTATATTTGTACTTATTTTATTTATCGAACTAATTCGTTTAGGTATTTATGTACGTTTCGATGGTGTTTAATAAAAAAAATATGTTCAGGCTAGTGACCGATATGACACAATAATTAAAAGTCAACAATTTTCTTAACAGTTAGTGTAGTCATTTCGGAATGCTAGTAGTTTGTAGCGTTGGAAATTATGATCCACACTTATTTACATATTCCACACTAATTATCCTTTGAATAGTAATAAAATTAGGTGTTTGTTTGTTGGAAATCTCATAATAAAATTAGGTGTTTGTTAGTTGGAAATCTCATAATAAAATTAGGTGTTTGTTTGTTTTAAATCTCATAATAAAATTAGGTGTTTGTAAGTTTGTTTGTTGGAAATCTTCGAAAATATTCAACCGATTTCAATAATTATTTCTGTGTCTAATACCGAACCACATTTATGACGAAGGCTGTAGGTTATCCAATTCCCGAAATTCTCAAGGAAGCGAAGCCCTACGGCACAGCCAGTGGTAGTTTCACAATGATCTAAAATGCATTGTAATCTACACCTATGAACGTAAAGTTTCTAAATAGATTTTAACTAAAGTTATCATATTTCAGTAATAGACCTGTACCTGCTGCTGCTGGTGAGGAGTTTGGTGAAGAAACTCCAGGTCTCTGATGGCAACACCTTCGGCAACCAGCTGGCAGAGTTCATAGAAGGATCTCCGACAGCACCAGACCATAACGGCACCGTCACTATTACTATTCGAGACGAAATTGTTGATTCTACTAAACCCTAATAAAGAAAATAAAATTATATAATGTTAGTATATCTTGTAAGACTCTTATGATGTTGTAAATACTTATAACTTTTTTATTTTAAGTGATATTACGAGTTTATCTTTTTCAGATTGGCCTGGGTCTTGGATGTTTATCTATATATGTATTTGTCATAAAATATAGTATCGTTGAGTTAGTATCCCATAACACAAGTCTCGAACTTACTTTGGGGCCAACTCAATCTGTGTGATTTGTCCGTATATATTTATTTATTTATTTATTTATTTTATATCTAGGCTAGGTGGATTCAAAATGTAAAATTAAAAATGTAATTTATTGTAATTGGCTTGACGAGAATCTTAATGTATTTTTAAGGAATTTAGTGAACTTACATTAATTTCTATTATTATTCCGAAAATATATAAAAAAACTGAATTTTATAACGTTGTTTACTTATACTTTTTACTACTTGTCCAATCAACTGTGATCAAATCTTCGTATTCGCTGACCTATGTTGTTGACATAGGCAGAGGTACCCACTTTCAGCTATTAACTTCTGTATGCTTTCCCTCCTTGAGGAAAAATGCTATCAATAAAATAAAATAAATGCTGTTAATAATAATATGAGATGATGCGACCACCTCTTTTCTACCCAAGTTGCTGTGCCCGACAGGGTCCATAAATGTACTTTCATTTACATGTCACCATGTCAACTTTATGGATGCAATAAAATATTGAGTATGGAGTATCATCCATCATCCAACTGCCTAAAAAGTATAATCCTTCTCCCTTCTCTGAATATCATATCATTTTCTATTCTCCCATTTTTTTCCGAAATCCTTAAGATGTATCCTATATCATATAATCCTTATAAAAATTAAATTAAGACTGAACTTAATGTTTGAGCATTAAGTTAAAGTCAATTTAATTCTTTCCTTCTTAAAAATAATCCTTCCAAAAATGTAAAATGTTGCCAAGACCAGACTAATTGCACTGACAAAAAGTTAAATCTCATGTAACTCTACAAGCCCTATATAACTACACAAACTCTACCTACACCTGTGACCTACACCTTCAAAATGTGTGGTTTGGCCATTTCGTTACCACAAGAACTTGTATAACAAGTACATACATCAGACATAGGATCACGTATTTATCCCTTACTGGGTAGATAGAGCCAAGAGTCGTATAACAAGAAATATAGTTATAATTTTTCACCTAACGTCCATGTGATGGTGCGAAAACATCCAAGACACATATTTTGACTAGGATATGATAAATAAAAACGGAAACCTTGTTTACAACAATCTAATATACTGTGCTAAACCATCTTCCTTACTATCTGATTCACTCGTTTTTCCCCTCTCAAAGAGTCCTTCTGAAAACCCACCAAGTCACAGTTGTAAATAGAAGCACGTGCATTCTGTATATCAGAGATGCTCACAGCATCTCGTAGGCGGTAATTTCTATTGTCAAAGATTATGCAGCCAGAAGTGAAATTCGTTGAATGAATAAATGAAAAAAATAAGCTTTTAACATTATTTATTTATATGCCATACTATATGTGTAGTCAATATTAGTACAGTACATAACGAAATAAACACTTTAAGCCTATTTTAGTTAAAATGTAATGTATGTTTTAGTAATTCTCTCATAGACCACCACCTGCTTCCGGTGAAGAAAAAATTGTGAGGAAGGTTTAGCTTACTAGTGTGTATACAGCTATTGCCACTAGATGGCGGTAGTCTTAAAAGTCATGTCAGATGCCTTTAGGCGTCTTGAATAGAATCTGACACCAGTGTTAATAATAACACACTCGTTAAGAAGAAGTCAAAATGTGCTTGGACTCGTACTTTAAACGGCAAATCTTGGACACACCGAAACAGAAATATTTTTTTAAAAGAGTACTTACCTATCTTATGACTGAGGAAAAAACAAAAATGTATGTCATTTTGTATGTAGGTATGTGAAATTCTTTATTCCGGTACAAGTCCTTAACGGATTACTTGTATCAGATTGATGTGTTTGGTATCTTTATATTCTAAAAATCATTTATTCATTTGACACACATTATATAAAAAATATAAAAAACTAGCTTTTGCCCGCGGCTATGCCCGCGTGAATTTCCCACGAGAACAGTGCTTTTTCCCGGGAATGCCCGGCATGAAAGGTACCCTATGACCTTCTCAGTATGCGTAACTACGCGTAGTAACTATGCGTATGCCAAATTTCAGGAAGATTGGTTCAGTAGAAATAGATAAATCGTGAAGAGGTAACAAACAAATACACTTTCGCATTTATAATATTAGTTAGGATAGAGATAGATTAGATTTCTTGCATTCTTCCGATTGACCTTATGTCTTCTGTCCAGAGAGGGCATAGTACAACTGACATACAATGACGCATACTCAAGATTATCCTAAAATGTCACTTCTGAACTTGTGATTTCGTAAAATATTCTATGAACTATTTCTGGTAATAGACCAAATTTTATGACCAACTTAATATATTTGTTATTCAATTTTGCATTCAAATGATCTGTTCATAGAGTTCAGGATTGCTTATTCGTTTTGTAGCAATTATTCAATAACGGTATGATGACAAACATAATATACGTCCGCACAAGAGACCATCATACGCCAGTCAGGATTTTGGCTTTGAAGTCTCGAGACTCGAAGTCCTTACAAACCCCAAGTCGTATAGATATATAATTATTTATAGAGTTTTTGTGCAATAAGTAGTATTCAAAACCCACTTTAAAATATCCAGGGAAAAGTGCGCAGAAATCCCAACGAACGTTTGTAAACAAAACAGATTTTACCCAGAAGTCATTCCCTTATCGTTAATCTCATTAGTTTGTTAAAATGGCCGCTAAGTTAATGTAAATAAGGTTAAAATTAAATGTTATTATTTTCATCCGTTTGTAGAACTGATAACATGTCCCAGAAGCTAATTTCGCAAGTACTATTTAATATTGTTGTATTATGAAAAACATTCATATTCATTCAGTCTGTGCCGTGAGATTGTAGACCAGATTTAAAAAAAATAAAAATTAAATAGAAAAAATATTTAAAAATATAAAAATGTATTGTGAGTGGCCAGAGTTCCGACGATGCTGCCTGTGCTTGCCGCTGAGAAGAGGAATTTTAGTTATTGGTTATTTAAATCTCGTAAGTAAAATATTTTAAAGGGTCATTATTTTCATTTATATTTCATGAAGTTGCTCCAGGTTTTTGGCAATCGGCATAATATAGTTTAACGTTTTAGTTTATGCTAAAAAGTAATTATAATAGTAACTGCCTGATCTGTTTTCTTTTCATAATTATTTAATGGTCATGCTGACCTTAGAATCTCCGTCGCCAGTGTCAATTGATAAGGTATAAATATAAACAATAAATGTATACACTTGTAGGTAATATTTTTTGAGTGTGCATCACTTCAACTATTTGTACATTAAATTTGTATGGAGTACCTACTACAGTTTTTCATTGATCTTTTGCATTCAGAGACAAAAAAATAGCATTGTGAAAACAAAAATGTTTTTTTGTTATTTACTTTTTCTTCCAAAATAAGTGAGTCACAACAATTAAAGCATGGAAATAATAGTGATTTAAGGAAAAACTAGAGACGGAGAAAAAAATGGAACAAATGATAAATTAGAGTATAAATTAAGTTTTTTTTTAAATTTCAGATATTGACGATCTTCCAAATACCAGTTCTGTTAATTATGGAGGACCTAGGTGTGGCGCTTCTGCGTATTAAGAGCGAAGAGATGCCTATAATTTTTACCATCGTGCTGTGTGTTGTGGAGATCGCGTTCAATATCCTTTTGATCTATGGAACTCACACGGTAATAATAACTCTACTTTGATACTGTTTTCTGTAACCTAACCAGGTTACAGAAAACAGTATCAAAGTCGTCTCAGCAGTTTTTTAAGTAGTAATGTGACGACAGAAATTTATTTAAGGTAACGGCACTAATGCTAGACACTATTAGAAAACACAAACTTTAAATTAATGGAAAATATATCTTTTAATCAAAATAAAGTACACAAGTACTGTCCTGTGAGTAGAGTTATTCTTAATAAATAATATTTTATTATATGATTTTCAATAATTAATATATTGTAAAATAAAAATAATATTTTTTGAAAGTTGTCATAATCTCTAATAAAAGACACAGGATCTCTAAAGGTCTCTTTTTCCCTAATAGTAGACATACCGCTAAGATCAATTAAGTATACATTTTTATGTCTTGTTATGTCGCAAAATGACCTTTTTGCATAAATTTTATTTTATACGCAATGTTCTATAAAAGTAGAAATATGAAAGAGTAAAATAAAGCAATTTTTTGTGTTAAATGAACATAAACATATTAGGTATGTATGTAATAGGATTTATCATAGTTTCTTAGTACCATTGATCAATTCACTATCACTAAATTAGGAAAATATTTTATCTTACACTTTTACGATTGGAATTCTAAAGAACATTTTGCGAAAGGTTAGGGTCGTAACCATAACCTTTCCTACTAAGTGTTTTTATTAGGTATTTTACATAACTTGACAACTACCGACATCTAGCGGCAGTTGAGGTATGCACACTAGTTAACTAAACTCAGTCAGCAAGTGAACACGTCTCGCGATGTTTTCCTTTACCTGAAGCAAGTGATTATTTATGGACGATACACATGTCTTCTTTTAGGTATTCACTATTTTTAAAGACCTAACAGTAGAAATGTCATAATTTGTTAGAAAAAAGTAAGTAAAACCAAGAAAAAATTGTCTATCACTATTAAGTATCATGCCTATATTCACAATTGTAGTGATAACTACAGAATTATTTTGAACTTCTAACTGGTTAACCTTGCATATCATATTTTGGGTGAAATAGTTGATATATTGGGATATTATTCCTGTGGCGTATTACCTGCATGATAGGCTCTCGACGCATCACAATAGCAGGCATTCAAATCCATTAGTTTCCAGACAAATTGAATTGGAAAGTGAAACACCGGTACACAAATTTCATATGTTGTTTTTACAATACTTGATAGGAAGACAGGAGACCCGCACATCAAAACGTTCTCTGAGTCACGCCGAAACCATTGGTAGCAATAACTCGACGCGATTTTGTGTACTTACGGAATTATATCGAAAATTAAACATTCATAACAAAACATTCCCATGATTAGATTAGACTGTCAACTGAGATCTACAGAGTTGGACGTCTGACATTGACAGCTGGTGACACACGTTCCGTATCAGTTCCTAACCAACCTTTCTTATCATAAACAAATAAGAAATCATGGCTGGATTGTTGTAGAATTTTAATTATTCTCCTTTAATATCGTCGACTTAGATTATTATAATATTCAACGAATAAATACCTTATTTAAACATTAGTTCTTTTAAAGAATATTAAAAGTTGGTTTGACGTGCGTCCGAATTAAGCGGAATGGAGCGCGACGAGGCGGAATGTCAAATCGAGTGGCGAGGGATCTTTCTCTTCCTGGGTGGCCACTATGACATGTAACATGTCTTGAGCAATTATTAATTTTTTTGGGTTTTTTCACTTTCGCCGCCCCCGGTTCCCCGCCATGGGTATATAGTTTAACCTTTAGCTTTAAAATCCGCGATACGCGCAAGGACACAGGGGATATTTGCCGCCACGAAGTTGTCAGGAGGATGAGCTGTTGATATCCACGTGCCCGCCCGGCCGTATGACTTGACGTTTCCTGGAGTGTACCGCATGCCACGGCGCAGGCCCCGTCGTCGGCGACCCCAAAAGTGCAACACACGGATCCTAACCTTATTTCCGAAGGCCGCATCGCCGCCCCGATCCGATGTCCCTGTAATGGCTCAGCGCAAACCTCCGGAAGGTCAGCCCGCGTCTACTATCTCGCATACAACGGAGCGTCGCAGGAGCGCCGTGCCTCTTTGATGTCGCGACCAGCGCCAGTGCTCGAACCCAACGGATCATAACGGTGAACGGAACGACGTTCTAAGTGCGCACAGACGTTTGTGTACGGACCTGGCCAGGTACCTTATATTTGGTTTATGTTAATTTTAACTTTTAATTGCGGCAAAGAATTATCAGATTTTGGTATTAGTATAACATGTGCCCGCCCTCAGCGGCTAGTGTGTTTATGGAATAAAATGCTATATTCTATCCCAACCATATTGTATTAATGATATCACCCTGCTCATGACTCCCAGGACCTAAGGCTTACTAGACAAGAGGTCCTTGTACTTCAAAAGTGCGAGGCTCTATCCTGAGCATTACATCCGGCTCTCTCTAAAGTAATTGTTCGTGTATAATCGCACTGCGCAGGGATATTGCCCGTCTTCGCTTCAAATAGTTGGGGACCCCTGCGCACACCGCCCAACAACACACTTTTTATTTTTTTTTATTTTTTATACACGACAATGGCGCCCGAACTAATATATTTTTGAGCCTTTGAGTCCTGTGAGTGGCAGTTTTTTCTAAAAAATAGTTTTTAAATTTTTTAAACTCGCTCACTTGTTATTTTGAAATTTTGGTGATATCATTAACTGTAAAGTTATTATACTTTAGTGTTTGTTAGGTTTATATGCGACAGGGTTGTAAGCATACATTTAATACAATTCATAGTAATTATTATAATATTACTAAATAATATTATAATTAATAATATAATAATTAATATTTTATTTGGGCTTCGCTATGAATAAAAAGC
Organism: Ephestia elutella; assembly: GCA_018467065.1. Classification (NCBI taxonomy): domain Eukaryota; kingdom Metazoa; phylum Arthropoda; class Insecta; order Lepidoptera; family Pyralidae; genus Ephestia; species Ephestia elutella. Next base: position 9,882,046 of record CM031589.1, read on the forward strand.
ATAGTGCTCAGCCATAATTCCTATTTAATCTCAATTTGAGAGCTAATTTATATTTATTGACAGGGAGTAACCTGTATATATTTAGAAATTTATCAATTATTATAATCTATTACATACCCTGACACATATAACCTCACATTCTTGCCAACATGTCGGACGGCGAAAGGGAAGAGCAATATCATGAAGTAAGTGGGGAGGAAAACAAACCACCTACCACTACTACGTCCTCATTTGTTAATACACGACCACGGGGAGGTGCAATTGACACCCACCCACCCGGCCCTTCCACACTTAAAGCGTTACAACCCACATTGTCTCAACTAGGAGCTCCCGGTTTAGTACGTCAAGCCAACTCAATGGGTAGGACTACCTATGTTACGGAGACTAGGGAAGATGACGAACGCGTTATTCACATATTAAAGGAGGACCATTTGAGGTCGTGGAATTTAAAATTTTCTGGTGACTCAGACGTCACAGATTTTTTTTTAGAAGTGATGATTTTAGGCGTAGTCGAAACACTTCAGAACATAAAGTACTGAAATGTTTTTTTGACTTAATTAGTGGTAGCTATCTTTGAATAGCATTATTAATGTTGCCACCGGGCACACACCAGTTTTGTTAGCTAAAGGTCGGGAGATAATGACGGATGGCATGTTGCCGAAAAGAGGCGGCATTCCAAATTCGTTAATACCTTCAAATGACCAGTCGTTCAGCTCATTTCTTCTCCGCTAAACTAGCACCGCGCTTTGTGATGTAATGTTGTCAGGAAGCATTCGGATGTTGTTTACGACCTTCAGGAGATAGAAACCGGTAAAGTTGGAAAATATCATGTCAAGGACATAATAAAAGTCTCACAAGGTGTGTCCCCTAGCTAGCAACTTTCTTATCTTGAACTTTGTTATTTTGGATTGGTATAACCAATCAGAGCCTCATTTTTCACATATAACATGACTCACATGTGAAATTATTTTGTCAAGCGTTTTCATGAAAACCAATTTCTTTTGTAACTACACACTCTAGGCGCCAGAGTAAACATAGGATATGGATTAATACTCCTTAATTTTTGAGAAAAAAAGGAAAATAAGTTTTTTCCCTTATACAATGTCAGCCCAACGGCTATACATTTTAAATGTCAATTTATGTGAGAGCTCTCCATTAGTTTAAAGACTTTATTAGGTTTACAATTTAATTACTAACTAGTAAATTATGTAGGAATGATAGATTACATATTTTAATTAAATCTCAAATAGTTTTTCTTATTATACATAAGTAAGAACTATATTACTTTAGATAATTCTTTATTATTAGTATGCTACTTGCGATTATCTCATTAGAAATCCAAGTGTGATTTTTTAATGCAGGGGAATTGCAGCGGTCTGGCCAGACGCTGTATTCCTGACACTCAACATAAATTGAGTTAGTTTTAGAACTCTAGAACATATATTTTAGTTTAATATATGAAATAGCATGAGTTAGTTTCATATATAGCTGATAGTTTTATATTTAGAAATATATTGCCGTAGGATAGGTTAATGTTTTCTCCGGTTACCCCGGCTGTTTCGGCTAAGTACGACTTAACCTCTTTGCCGAAAAGGGGGTATTGTAGTGATAACTACAGAATTATTTTGAACTTCTAACTGGTTAACCTTGTATATCATATTTTGGGTGAAATAGTTGATATATTGGGATATTATTCCTGTGGCGTATTACCTGCATGATAGGCTCTCGACGCATCACAATAGCAGGCATTCAAATCCATTAGTTTCCAGACAAATTGAATTGGAAAGTGAAACACCGGTACACAAATTTCATATGTTGTTTTTACAATACTTGATAGGAAGACAGGGAGACCCGCACATCAAAACGTTCTCTGAGTCACGCCGAAACCATTGGTAGCAATAACTCGACGCGATTTTGTGTACTTACGGAATTATATCGAAAATTAAACATTCATAACAAAACATTCCCATGATTAGATTAGACTGTCAACTGAGATCTACAGAGTTGGACGTCTGACATTGACAGCTGGTGACACACGTTCCGTATCAGTTCTAACCAACCTTTCTTATCATAAACAAATAAGAAATCATGGCTGGATTGTTGTAGAATTTTAATTATTCTCCTTTAATATCGTCGACTTAGATTATTATAATATTCAACGAATAAATACCTTATTTAAACATTAGTTCTTTTAAAGAATATTAAAAGTTGGTTTGACGTGCGTCCGAATTAAGCGGAATGGAGCGCGACGAGGCGGAATGTCAAATCGAGTGGCGAGGATCTTTCTCTTCCTGGGTGGCCACGACGACATGTAACATGTCTTGAGCAATTATTAATTTTTTTGGGGTTTTTTCGCTTTCGCTGCCCCCGGTTCCCCGCCATGGGTATATAGTTTAACCTTTAGTTTTTAAATCCGCGATACGCGCAAGGACACAGGGGATATTTGCCGCCACGAAGTTGTCAGAGGGATGAGCTGTTGATATCCACGTGCCCGCCCGGCCGTATGACTTGACGTTTCCTGGAGTGTACCGCATGCCACGGCGCAGGCCCCGTCGTCTGCGACCCCAAGGTGCAACACACGGATCCTAACCTTATTTCCAAAGGCCGCATCGCCGCCTCCGATCCGATGTCCCTGTAGTGGCTCAGCGCAAACCTCGGAAGGTCCAGCCCGCGTCTACTATCTCGCATACAACGGAGCGTCGCAGGAGCGCCGTGCCTCTTTGATGTCGCGACCAGCGCCAGTGCTCGAACCCAACGGATCATAACGGTGAACGGAACGACGTTCTAAGTGCGCACAGACGTTTGTGTACGGACCTGGCCAGGTACCTTATATTTGGTTTATGTTAATTTTAACTTTTAATTGCGGCAAAGAATTATCAGATTTTGGTATTAGTATAACATGTGCCCGCCCTCAGCGGCTAGTGTGTTTATGGAATAAAATGCTATATTCTATCCCAACCATATTGTATTAATGATATCACCCTGCTCATGACTCCCAGAACTTAAGGCTTAATAGACAAGAGGTCCTTGTACTTCAAAAGTACGAGGCTCTATCCTGAGCATTACATCCGGCTCTCTCTCTAAAGTAAGTGTTCGTGTATAATCGCTCTGCGCAGGGATATTGCCCGTCTTCGCTTCAAATAGTTGGAGACCCCTGCGCACCGCCCAACATACAACTTTTTTATTTTTTTTATTTTTTATACGACACAATCATATAAAAAGTAATGCTTTTATGTATAAAATGCATTTAAAACATACCCTCAAAATTTCAACTTCCTTAACTTGATAATTAAGATAGCGTGAAGCTCGCCGTGAGTGACTGACATTATTTACAACAACTGACAAAATCTTTTTTTTTTTTCCGAAACTGTGCATGACTTTTTTGAAAATGGTGCATAGTTAGACTAAGAATCTTATGAAATCAACATTACAGTGTTATTAATTTATAGTCCTTAGAAAAAACGCGGATTTTCGAGAGTGTCTTTCTTTAGTATACAATCTGGCATTAGTGCCGTTACCTTAAATGAAAAACGCCAAAAGCAGTGGTAGTGTTAAAAAAATCAAAAGTTTTAAGAATGTAATATTTTATATTAGAACCTAACTAATACTAGTGGTTCTGTGAGAACAGTAGACCTCGCGAGCCCTTACCACCATGAAAAAGCTGATATTTTACCGTGTCCCTGGCTTAGCAAAAAATATATATATATATCTATACTAGAATACGGACCAAGATTTATACACATAAACTATAAACTTATATGCGCCAGTCGCCACAAATTAAAAAAAAAAAACTTTTGTTTCCTTTTTTCAGAAACGACCGTCGTTCATAAAGATTTATTATTATTTTATGATTTCTATGCTGTTGTCGTCTGCGATTTTAGAGATTCTGAGCATCTCTATGACTCACGGACGAGATGGAGCTTGGACTATTTATTTCATGCTATGTTTAAGTAAGTACATACTTACATAGAATCACGTCTTTATCCCTTACGGGGTAGACAGAGCCGTGAGTCGTGAGACTCGAAGGCCACGCTTAGCTGAATAGTGGGCGCTCTGATGGAATGGAGATTCAGGTAAAGTGACAGGTTGCTAGCCCATCGCCTATGAGTGAAGGAATCCCCAGTTTCACACAACCAATCATCACGGGATCAAACACAGTCAATACAATCAATCTGCACGGGAAGAAAAGCAGCTGGCACATTCTTTGTTTTTTCTTTGCTCCCAGACAGTACCTAAGTACCTATATATTATACTACTACTAAAATAATCAAAGCTAAATAGTATTTGTTTAAAGAGAGATAAAGGGAAGAAATAATTAAAAAAAAACGAGAGATAAATTAGAAAGTACCTAGTTTAAAGTATTGTTTTTATGTATTTACACGACTGACCAAAAAAGGAGTATTATGTAAAAAGGGTTCTTGTATGTATGTATGTAGGTTTCTTTATTCCACCATAAGTCCTGAAAGGCTGAACAGATTTTGATGGGAGTACCTATAACAGTACCTACTGTTAGATTCCTTGCATACCTCGCGAGTGACATAGGCTATGTGAGTTGTCAGTCGTGTTTTGAATTTTTTATAAGCTTGTTGCTTTCACCTTTTCACTAATAAATACCTACTTCTTCTTCTTCTTCTCTCAGCCGAAAGACGTCCACTGCTGGACAAAGGCCTCCCCCAAGGATTTCCACAACGACCGGTCCTGCGTTGCCCGCATCCATGCGCATCCCGCGACCTACTAAATGGCCCAAAGTTTACTTCAGTGTATTTTTCTTCAGGACTCTTGCTTATAAGTCCTTTCTCCGTTCCAGTAATAAACCTGTACCTCCTCTTCATGGTGCGGAGTCTTATCACCAAGCTGGAAGTGTCAGACGGCAACAAGTTTAGCAATCAGTTGGCAGACTTCATCGACGGAGCCCCGGTGCGACACGACACGGTCTACACTGAGATCGTAGTGCCTAAAGATTCTAATAATGTCTAGTTTTCTGAATCACTTCTTGAAAAGTACAAGCGGAAAATAATGTGGATAGGAAATAACATGTACCTATACATACAAGGTGTAAAATGATCTCCGACATAGCCGAAATCCACGTAGTTTCCCCATTATGAACATTTTTCCCCAAGAAACCATGCCTGGGAAATCAGTAGTTTCCGAGATAATGAGGTTCAAAGTTGAATTGAAAATTTTCATTTTTTTGCAGATTTGTAAAATTTATCATGTAACCGTCATTTCATACTAAGAAACCTCATTAAAATTTTAAAGAATTCCCTATGAAAACTAACGCTAAAGTTTTAAAAAAGCAATGAATAGTGCCCATCGACAGCTGATTAGCCGTGCGGGCCGCCTTTGCCGCCCACACTCACCGCCCCGCGCGGTCATTGACACGATGCCGCTGCCGCAGTTCGCTATACATTGATTTGATTAAGTATTTATTATTTTTTTGATATCTAATTTATTGATTATTTTTCCCAGTCAAATTTTTACTCTGAAGTGACTTTAATTAGGGTACCCTATGCATACGTAACAGCTATGTCGGACGTAATTTTACAGCCTGTATAGTCGGGGGCAGATAAAACTGACCTCTTACGTCACCGAATACTATCCCAAGGAGGGTGAGGTCTCTCTGCCCCTGACTCGACTTGATAAATGTAGTAAAAATCTAAATGGGGACAAAGGTATTTGGTCTAAAGGTATTATTTGGAATATAAATCTAAAGGTATTATAAATCTGAAATTAAATATTTCATTTCATATGGCTGCTATGTAAATTGCAAGATCAGTTTGCTGTACAGAATGTAAATACTTAAATAAAAAATGATTCGTATATATATTTTTTATATTCGTGTAGTATAACAGTATTCTACGTTCCGTTTTATTTATCTTTGTAGACATTTACAATAGTGATAAATAAGACCAGGAAGTTTTATTTTAATTACCTGAAAAAGGAAAAGTTAAGATTTAAATTCGATCAAAACACGGAAAATAAATTCGTCCAATTAACTGACTTGTCCATGTGCTACAAATTCAAACATGCTTACTACTAAATGTTGTTGCAGTAGAAAAAAAGATTAACCATTACTTTCACGGAAATTCACATGTAGTATATAGATTGAGGAGCCACATTGTATATTTATTAAATATCAACAATTCTGAAATCACATTTTTTAGAAATTACTATACACAATTACTACTAAAAGATACAAAATTGTCAATTATATTAATTAAATACTATCCGTGTTTCAGGTGGCTCCTCAATTCAGACATTTGAACTGAGGAGCCACTTTTGCATTAATATAACTTTGGATACATTTAACTACAAATACCAGAATTTTGTCTACAAATTATTTTTATTCCTATAAATAGGGTGATAAGACTTTTTTAAAATCTGATGTGGCTCCTCAATTGATACGGACATGATTAGATTCCTTGCATTCTTCCGATTGACCTTATGTCTTCTGTTCAGAGGGCGGGCATAGTATCTACAATTGACATACAATGACGCATACTAAAGATAAGATTATCCTAAAATGTCACTTCTGAACTTGTGATTTCGTAAAATATTCTATGAACTATTATGTCTGGTAATAGACCAAATTTTATGACCAACTTAATATACTTGTTATTCAATTTTGCATTTAAATAATCTGTTCATAGAGTTCAGCATTGCTTGTCCGTTTTTGCAATTCTTCTTGCAATTATTCAATAACGGTATGATGACAAACACAATATACGTCCCCGCAAGAGACCATCATAAGCTAGTCAGGATTTTAGCTTTGAAGTCTCAAGACTAGATCCTTAGAAACCCTACTTCGTATAGATATATAGTTTTTAAAGAGTTTATGTGCAAGAGTATTCAAAACTCACTTAAAAATATCCAGGGAAAAGTGCGCAGAAATCCCGACGGACGTTTGTAAACAAAACAGATTTTACCGAGAAGTCATTCCCTTATCGTTAGTTTGTTAAAATGGCCGCTAAGTTAATGTAAATAAGGTTAAAATTAAATGTTATTATTTTCATCTGTTTGTAGAACTGATTACATGTACCAGAAGCTAATTTCGCAAGTACTATTTAATATTGTTGTATTATGAAAAACATTCATACTCGCTCAGTCTGTGCCGTGAGATTGTAGACCAGATAAAAAAAAAATACTTGAACATTAAAAAAAAAAAACTAAAAACTTACTTAAGAAAAAATATTTAAAAATATAAAAATGTATTGTGAGTGGCCAGAGTTTCGACGATGCTGCCTGTGCTTGCCGCTGAGAAGAGGAATTTTAGTTTTTGGTTATATAAATCTCGTAAGTACAATTTTCTCCAGGGTTGCTGTTTTTTGGCATAAAACAGTTTAACATTTTTGTTTATTGCCAAAAAGTAACTGCCCGATCTGCTTTTTTTTTCGCTGACCTTTAGAATCACTATTTTCACACTACACTATTTCAACACTATTTTCACATGTATCATAAATGTACATTTGTAATATTTTTTATATGTGCAGCACTACAACTATTTGTACATTTGCACGGAGTACTCCAGTTTTTAATTGCATTCAGAGGCAAAAAAAAAACATTGTGAAAACAAAAATGTTTTTTTTTATTTACTTTTTCTTCCTGAAATAAGTGTGTCACAACAATTATGGCATGTAAATAATAGTGATTTGAGAAAAAGACGAGACGGAGAAAAAAAAGGAACAAATGATAAATTAGAGTATAGATAAGTTTTTTTATTTTATTTCAGATATTGACGATCTTCCAAATACCAGTTCTGTTAATTATGGAGGACCTAGGTGTGGTGCTTCTGCCTATTAAGAACGAAGCGATGCCTATAATTTTTACCATAGTGCTGTGTGTTGTGGAGATCGCATTCAATATACTTTTGATCTATGGAACTCACACGGTAATACTTTGTAACTTTAAACCAGGTTACAGAAAACAATATCAAAGTCGGCCCAGCAGTTTTTTTAAGTAGTAATGTGACGACAGAAAATTATTTCAATGAAAAACGCCAAAAGCTGTGATAGGTACTGTTTAAAAAAAAAAAACAAAATATTTTATACTAGAATACGGACCAAGATCAAAGGGCTATTTAGACGGTACAAGTTTCTTGCCTGTTGAATACGATTAAATTGAAGCCATAATAACCTGCATAGTCTAAACAACACGTAACATTCTTGAACTGGTATACAAGTTTGAATTCAAATCATTTTTTGGTGTAAACAATACATGCCAGAAAATGTCATTCAATTCTTGCATGAAAAATTTGACAACGCAAATACGTGCATTTCTTGAAGCAAGTCGCTAAAAAATGGCACGTGCACATACAAATCTGTGTTTCAAAAATGGAATGCAATAATTGCCTAAAACAATTGTATACGTGTAAACAGAACACATTGGCAATTATTGTATTTCAAGATTTGTATTCAATAATTGTATTTGTGTATTGTGTATGTTTTTTATTTATATCACCATGTAAACAGTTGCTTTCAATTATTGAAAGTCAATTCTTGCACTGCAATTATTGCATTCAATTATTGTTCTTGTATGTTCAAGAAACATGCACCGTCTAAATGGCCCTTAATACACATAAACCATAAACTTGTATGCGCCAGTCGCCAGTATTATAAGTCTATGACACAAAAAATATAAAAAAAAACTTTTTTCCTTTTTTCAGAAACGACCGTCGTTCATAAAGATTTATTATTATTTTATGATCTCTATGCTGTTGTCGTCTGCAATTTTAGAGATTCTGAGCATCTCTATGACTCGCGGCCGAGATGGAGCTTGGACTATTTATTTCATGCTATGTTTAAGTAAGTACATACATACATAGAATCACGTCTTTATCCCTTACGGGGTAGACAGAGCCGAGAGTCGTGAGACTCGAAGGACACGCTTAGCTGAATAGTGGGCTCTCTGATGGAATGGAGATTCAGGTAAAGTGACAGGTTGCTAACCCATCGCCTATGAGTGAAGGAATCCCCAGTTTCACACAACCAATCATCACGGGATCAAACACAGTCAATACAATCAATCTGCGCGGGAAGAGAAGCAGCTGGCACATTCTTTGTTTTTTCTTCGCTCCCTGACCTAGGTACCTAAGTACCTATATATTATATATATATACTACTACTAAAATAATCAAAGCTAAATAGTATTTGTATAAAGAGAGATAAAGGGAAAAGAAAAAAAAAAGAGAGATAAATTAGAAAGTACCCAGTTTAAAGTATTGTTTTTATGTTTTTACACGACTGACCAAAACAGGAGTGTTATGTTTTCAGGGATCATGTATGTAAGTATGTATGTATGTATGTAGGTTTCTTTATTCCACCATAAGTCCTGAAAGGCTGAACAGATTTTGATGTGAGTACCTATAACAGTACCTACTGTTAGATTCCTTGCATACCTCGCGAGTGACATCGGCTATGTGAGTTGTCAGTCGTGTTTTTAATTTTTTATAAGCTTGTTTCACAAACATCTGCATCTAAATTCTACTAATAAACCTACTAAATGGTCCAAAGTTTACTTCAGTGTATTTTTCTTCAGGACTCTTGCTTATAAGTCCTTTCTCCGTTCCAGTAATAAACCCCTCTTTATGGTGCGGAGTCTTATCACCAAGCTGGAAGTGTCAGACGGCAACAAGTTTAGCAACCAGTTGGCCGACTTCATCGACGGGGCCCCGGTGCGACACGACACGGTCTACACTGAGATCGTAGTGCCTAAAGATACTAATAATGTCTAGTTTTCTGAAACACTTTTTGAAAAGTACAAGCGGAAAATAATGTGGATAGAAAATAACATGTACCTATACATGTGTAAAATGATCTCCGACATAGCCGAAATCCACGTAGTTTCCCCATTATGAACGTTTTTCCCCAAGAAACCATGCCTGGGAAATCAGTAGTTTCCGAGATAATGAGGTTCAAAGTTGAATTGAAAATTTTCATTTTTTTGCAGATTTGTAAAATTTATCATGTAACCATCATTTCATACTAAGAAACCTCATTAAAATTTTAAAGTTTAAAACAAGCAATGAATAGTGCCCATCGACAGCTGATTAGCCGTGCCCGCCCGCACTTACCGCTCCGCGCGGTCATTGCTTGACACGATGCCGCGGCCGCAGTTCGCTATAAGTACATTGATTTGATTAAGTATTTATTATTTTTTTGATATCTAATTTATTGATTATTTTTCCCAGTCAAATTTTTACTCTGAAGTGACTTTAATTAGGGTACCCTATGCATACGTAACGGCTATGTCGGACGTGATTTTACACCCTGTACGTAGTACTTATATTAATTCTGTGACCCTGTATAGTCAGGGGCAGATAAAACTGACCTCTTACGTCACCGAATACTATCCCAAGGAGGGTGAGGTCTCTCTGCCCCTGACTCGACTTGATAAATGTAGTAAAAATCTAAATGGGGACAAAGGTATTTGGTCTAAAGGTATTATTTGGAATATAAATCTAAAGGTATTATAAATCTGAAATTAAATATTTCATTTCATATGGCTGCTATGTAAATTGCAAGATCAGTTTGCTGTACAGAATGTAAATACTTAAATAAAAAAATGATTCGTATATATTTTTTTATATTCGTGTAGTATAACGGTATTCTACGTTCCGTTTTATTTTTCTTTGTAGACATTTACAATAGTGATAAATATGACCAGGAAGTTTTAATTACCTGATAAAGGAAAAGTTAATATTTAAATTTCGATCAAAACATGGAACATAAATTCGTCCAATTAACTGGCTTGTCCATGTGCTACAAATTCAAACATGCTTACTACTAAATGTTGTTGCAGTAGAAAAAAAGATTAACCATTACTTTCACGGAAATTCACATGTATAGTATATAGATTGAGGAGCCACATTTAAAAGTATTGTATATTTATTAAATATCAACAATTCTGAAATCACATTTTTTAGAAATTACTATACACAATTACTACTAAAAGATACAAAATTGACAATTATATTAATTAAATACTTTCAGGTGGCTCCTCAATTCAGATATTTGAACTGAGGAGCCACTTTTGCATTAATATAACTTTGGATACATTTAACTACAAATACCAGAATTTTGTCTACAAATTATTTTTATTCCTATAAATAGGGTGATAAGACTTTTTTTAAAATCTGATGTGGCTCCTCAATTGATACGGACATGATTAGATTCCTTGCATTCTTCCGATTGACCTTATGTCTTCTGTTCAGAGGGCGGGCATAGTATCTACAATTGACATACAATGACGCATACTAAAGATAAGATTATCCTAAAATGTCACTTCTGAACTTGTGATTTCGTAAAATATTCTATGAACTATTTCTGGTAATAGACCAAATTTTATGACCAACTTAATATACTTGTTATTCAATTTTGCATTTAAATGATCTGTTCATAGAGTTCAGCATTGCTTGTCCGTTTTGTAGCAATTATTCAATAACGGTATGATGACAAACACAATATACGTCCCCGCAAGAGACCATCATAAGCTAGTCAGGATTTTAGCTTTGAAGTCTCAAGACTAGATCCTTAGAAACCCTAAGTCGTATAGATATATAATTTTTTAAATAGTTTATGTGCAAGAGTATTCAAAACCCACTTTAAAATATCCAGGGAAAACTGCACAGAAATCCCGACAGACGTTTGTAAACAAAACAGATTTTACCGAGAAGTCATTCCCTTATCGTTAGTTTGTTAAAATGGCCGCTAAGTTAATGTAAATAAGGTTAAAATTAAATGTTATTATTTTCATCCGTTTGTAGAACTGATTAAATGTACCAGAAGCTAATTTCGCAAGTACTATTTAATATTGTTGTATTATGAAAAACATTCATACTCGCTCAGTCTGTGCCGTGAGATTGTAGACCAGATAAAAAAAAAATACTTGAACATTAAAAAAAAAAAACTAAAAACTTACTTAAGAAAAAATATTTAAAAATATAAAAATGTATTGTGAGTGGCCAGAGTTTCGACGATGCTGCCTGTGCTTGCCGCTGAGAAGAGGAATTTTAGTTTTTGGTTATATAAATCTCGTAAGTACAATTTTCTCCAGGGTTGCTGTTTTTTGGCATAAAACAGTTTAACATTTTTGTTTATTGCCAAAAAGTAACTGCCCGATCTGCTATTTTTTCGCTGACCTTTAGAATCTGCGATAAGGTAAAAATATAAACACTATTTTCACATGTATCATAAATGTACATTTGTAATATTTTTTGAGTGTGCAGCACTACAACTATTTGTACATTTGCACGGAGTACTCCAGTTTTTCATTGATCTTTTGCATTCAGAGACAAAAAAACATTATTTTTTTTTTTTTTTTGTTTAGATAACATACTAATAAATAAGTATGCTAAAATTATTACAATCTAGCCCAGTTATAAGCTAATGAGTAATTTTACTTTAACCTAGTTTTATAAATAAATTGAATAAGAATGTGTCCATCGGCACTTTTCTTAATGTCTCTATTAAGGAGAAGTCACTTTGTTGTTGTGTCTTTATTCGCACTTTTATTGCACTACACTATATTATGTTATTGTTGTTATTCACTACACTAATTCAAACGGTTTTGTCCGCTTGAGCCGTCGCACTATGTCTGTGTTGTCGAGGAGCTGGATTGCCTCAACGTTTACATGATGAAGCAGTCTATTCTCATGTGCTTCTGCAAATTTTTTAATTACCTCATCGACGAACTGTATATTTAGGTCCCGGTGTAGGTCGTCATTTCTTATATACCAGGGCGCGTTCACGATAGCCCGTAGTACTTTATTTTGAAATCGTTGGATAATTTCTATGTTACTTTTTTTGGCACAGCCCCACAGCTGTATACCATAAGTCCATACTGGCATGAGGACTTGTTTATATATAAGTAGTTTGTTTTGGATTGATAGCATCGGAATTTCTTCCAAGCAACCAATGCATCTTATGGAGCTTTAGATCAAGTTCCCCCCGTTTCTTTTTGACGTGAGCTTTCCAACGAAGCTTCGCATCAAGAGTCATACCCAAGTATTTGGCTGTGTTTTCATGAGGTATTTGCTTTTCGTTTATGTAAATAGGATAACAACTACCATTTTTATTCGTAAAGTTCACGTGAATTGATTTTGTTTCATTGAGTTGTATTCTCCATCGCTTCGTCCAGTTATGGATTTTATTAACAGCTATTTGTACCTTTTCTGCTGCTTCAGCGTGAGTGCTTCCAACAGCCATTATAGCAGTGTCATCAGCAAAGGTAGCTATAGTGTTGTTCTCTGTTTCTGGAATATCACAGGTGTAGAGTAGATACAGGACCGGACCCAATACGCTTCCCCTGGGGAACTCCAGCTTTTATTTCCTTAATTTCAGAATAAGCATCTTCTTGCCTTACTCTAAAAACTCGATCTGATATATACGATATTAATATATCTGAAAACTGTTTGGGTAGCATAGATCTTAGTTTCATGATTAAGCCTTCGTGCCATACTTTATCAAATGCTTGCGCTACGTCAAGAAATACCGTAGAGCAGACCTTTTTTCTTCAAGAGCTTTTTCAATAATGTTTGTTATTCTATGCACTTGGTCTATTGTTGAGTGCTTTTCTCTAAATCCAAACTGATGTACAGGGATTAGATTTCTGGCTTCTATGATTGGTTTAAGTCTCTTTAGCAATAGCTTTTCAAACAATTTAGACATGACCGGTAACAATGAGATAGGCCTGTAGGAAGTAGTCTCGCTCGGTGGTTTTCCCGGTTTTGCTATCATTATTACTTCAGCAACTTTCCACAAATCTGGCACGTACTTTAGTCTAAGAGCAGCATTGATTATATTAGTTAGCTTCACTCACAGACCACCTACCCTACAAGACTGGCAATCTTTACGATTTTCTAAGCGAACAGTTCTGCCAAGTTTAGAACAATGAAGGGTGCGCGGGCGGGGCGCGTGACGTCATTTAGGGATGTAGTCGTGTCGATATATATAAACCATCGAAAAAAGAGCATGAGTTTCTCGTAAATGAAATCACAATAATCAATACAAAATTCTTAATACAAAATAGATAACATGAAATAGATTTTTCAAATTTAACTCTTCAGTAAGTGACGACATACATTAATGTAATCATATGTTTATACTGTGGCTATTATGAACTTTTAAATTATTATGACTAAAGTAAAGTTAATTGAATGAGAATGAAATTAGTGTAAGTGTTGACTGGCAAGTATAAAGTTGGTATTGATGATGCATGTAGTAGTTTTCTTTGGCCTTTCATTTCCATAAAACAGTCCGGTGTAAAATGTCTGGAGCATATTGCGCTATTTGTTGTCGGAAACCAGTCGTCACCCCTCATAGTTTTAGATATCCATATTCCTTTTTTCTCTCCGTCAGCAGGAAATTTAAGCAAAATTAATCGTGTCAATTTAACATTTAAATGACAATTATTTGAAACTTGATTAATATTTAGTCATTAATAATTAATTAAATTTCTAATTCTTATTGTAACAATCGCATATCGATACTTTTTCTCCGCATCACTACTACCGAATCTCAAGTACTAAAAACCAGTATAACGTGAACTCCGCTAATTTTTACTGTACATTTATATTATTAAATAAATAAATGTTTTACTTACAGGTGAAACGTGATAATGTATTATCATTTTTAAAATTATTTTTTCTACTATCGTTTCCACACCACTTCACAGGACAATTTGGCATTATTGTCGTATTCTTATTTTTGTTTGTTGCGTAAACTTACACTTTACGGGTCTACTGTCTGGTCAGTACTAAAACGTGCCGCGCACATGTTCAAATCGGCATCGGAACATTTTGCGCATATGCGTTACAGAACATTAGTCGTCTTACATTGCCAGTCTTGTGGGGTAGGTGGTCTGTGGCTTCACTATAGCTTTTTTTGGAAGGTTGTGTAGAATTTCTCCCGATATGAGATCGAAGCCGGGTGATTTTCTGGGGTTAATATGCTTTTTAATTTCACGATGGACTTCTCTCGGAGTCATTTGCTTTATTTCTATTTCTTGATTAACGCATAATTCATCCGTAATTGTTATATCACTTTCTTGACTATCATTTGGTTTGAAGATTTGCTCTAGATGTTCAGCAAATCTTGCAGCTTTTTGTTCATTACTGATCGCCCACTTTCCAGGTCCAATCTTTATAGGTGGCAATTGATTCATAGGCTGTTTTAGGTATTTAGTGGCCTTCCAGAGTAATCGAGTAATCTGTGCTACGATTACCACTTAACTTTTGTAGTTCATCGTTCGTGCTTTCGTCTACATGATTCTGAATCACTCTCTTTAGTTTTTTAGTAAGATTATTCAAGATATTTTTATCTTCAGGTGATCTAGTTTGGTGCCATAATTTTCTCTGTCTTCTTTTTTGGGAAATAAGTTCTCTAATTTCTATCGGATATTTGTTTTTTGAGGTTCTCTTTATTAACTTTGGTGAATTTTTCCAGGCAATCTGTTGTATAAGGGTGATAAATCTCTCCAAATCACTATTTACTTGTTCTGGAGTTTTTAATGGTACTCTAAGATTTATATTATCATTTAATTCTAACTTAAAACTCTCCCAGTCGGTGTATTTATTGACTAAGCTTAGTTTAGGTTCCTTATTTATTACGTTTTCTCTTATTTCTAGATAAATAGCAGAGTGATCAGAGTTCATATCGTAGCTCTGCTCAGTTCTTATGTAGTTAGACGATATATTTTTATATATAAAGAAGTCTATTAGGTCGGGAGTTTTCAATGGGTCTGTTGGCCAGTATGTGGGAGATCTTGTCGACGCAACATCACAATTCATTTCTCTGATGGCATTCATGAGTTCTCTTCCTTTCGTGTTTGTCAGTCGGGAGCCCCAGTGCGTATTTTTAGCATTGAAGTCGCCTCCAAGAATGAAACGTTCATCAAGGTTTTGTATAATATTCATATACATTTCTTTGCGTATAGTATGCCTTGGTGGGCAATATATTGCTGCCACAGTGATTGGATACTTTTCAGTATATAAACGAACTGCTGTACATTGCACCTCAGGTATTTCATGTTTAACCTGCTCTTGATGTTTTATATTATCTTTGATGATGATAGCACTCCCGCCATTTGCTTTATTTGCTGGATGCAGTGCGTGATATACTGTATATCCTTTGAATTTAATGAAAGATTCTCTAGTGAAGTGGGTCTCAGATACGAGGCACACATCAATATTTTCAATGTCTAGGACTACTTGCAATTCATTTTTATGCTTAAGTAGTCCATTACAGTTCCAGGCCATAATTTTTAAGCTTACTAATCATTTTTTATTTTTCGGTATAGCTATTTTAGCGCTATTTTCAATCAATTTTAGGCGCTCATCGAATGATATCATCAGCTTAAGAATTTCATCTAATTTATTCTCATTTGGGTCCTCCACTCGCTCTTTGGGTTGGTGATTTTCAAAAGACTTTTTCGCAGTAACCTGTGCGTAAGAAACGTTTTTAGTTACAACTGCTATTGGTTTATTATTTACTTTGTGATTGTTGGTTGGGGTATTTTTCTTGGCTAACTACATGTTTTTTGGTAGCTTTGTTCCTTAATTTTTGGATTTCTTTAGCTATGGTGCAACCTCTGTAATTCGCCGGATGAGGTTCACCACAATGCACACATTTTGGCTTCTCTGTCGCTGGTTTCTGACAGTCTTTGGTTAGGTGTCTTCCTGTGCATTTTACACACCTCGGCTCCTTAGCACAATACATTTGTGTATGCCCATAAGCCTGACACCTTTTGCACTGTGGAACAAGTTTGGACGATCGCAGTGGTTTTATATCAACGATGCATCCCAAAATTGTTTTAATGTCATAAATCTTTTCGATTTTCTCCTTATTGCTGAACGTAAGCATGAACATATTTAATGGTTCCTTACTTTTCCAGCTCAGCTTATTCACTGCATCTTCAATAAGCAGTCCCTTGGACTTTAGGTCTTCTATGACTCTCTCTGGCTTGCAGGTGGAGGGCAATTTTTTTGCCATTACTCTAATGGGCCTATCTTGTTTATTTTCATAAGAGTGCCAGAGGCAATTGTTAGCTGACAGTAACTTGGTTATTGTTTTATATGCTTTTTCGTCACAAGCATTTATTTTGACACTGTCACCATTCATCATTTTTACTGAGAAGGTGGCAGAGGGCTGGTCTCGTGACAAGAAGTCATAGAAGTTTTGGTAGTTATCAATCCCATCCACTATTATGGGAGGTGGTGGGGGAACCTTCTTTACCTTTTCTATAAATGGAGTTTCTTTCTCCTGGGGCGAGAGTGAGGGTGACTTGTTCAATTTTCTTTTCTTTCTTGACTTTGTTCTAATCCACTCAGTTTCTCTTGCTAGGCCTTCCTCGTCAGTGACATAATCGTCCTGGGGCGTGGAGACCTCTACACTAGGACCAGATTGTGGGGCTGTAGCTTTTGGCTCAACAGCGCACTGAAGCTGCTGTTGTAAAATTGCGATTTGACTCTTTAGGTCTTCAATAAGGCTATGCTGTTTTAGCCGCTCTTCTCTTTCTTCTTTATAACGGTCAAGAAGATACCTTTCCGTCTCAGTTTTTATCTGTATTTTTGTTGGCGTATTCATTGTCAAGACAATTGAGAGTACGTCGCCTTAATAACATTAAAAATGATAGGTAAACATACCGAGTGCAGTGACGATCTAGGTCATTGCTGGCGGCCGCTCATGACGCGACGTCGTCGTCAGTGTTTTGACGCGTTAGCACTTTACACGGCACGCACGGTCATAAGTGACACAACTGATCCAAACGAACATTGAACGATCACTGATCACTGATGAAAAAAACATTATGAAAACAAAAATGATTTTTTTATTTACTTTTTTTCTTCCTGAAATAAGTGAGTCACAACAAATAAGGCATGTAAATAAAAGTGTTTTGAGGAAAAGACTAGAGACGGAGAAAAAAAAATTGACAAGTGATAAATTAGAGTATAAATTTAATTTTTTTTTTTAATTTTCAGATATTGACGATCTTCCAAATACCAGTTCTTTTAATTATGGAGGTCCTAGGTGTGGTGCTTCTGCCTATTAAGAGCGAAGAGATGCCTATAATTTTTACCATAGTGCTGTGTGTTGTGGAGATCGCGTTCAATATACTTTTGATCTATGGAATTCACACGGTAATACTTTGTAACTTTAAACCAGGTTACAGAAAACAGTATCAAAGTCGGCCCAGCAGTTTTTTAAGTAGTAATGTGACGACAGAAAATTATTTAAATGAAAAACGCCAAAACCTGTGATAGGTACTGTTAAAAAAAAAAAACAAAATATTTTATACTAGAATACGGACCAAGATTAAAGGGCTATTTAGACGGTACAAGTTTCTTGCCTGT
This sequence comes from Ephestia elutella, assembly GCA_018467065.1. NCBI lineage: Eukaryota > Metazoa > Arthropoda > Insecta > Lepidoptera > Pyralidae > Ephestia > Ephestia elutella. The sequence continues at coordinate 9,900,392 of CM031589.1, forward strand.
TGAATACGATTAAATTGAAGCCATAATATACTTGCATAGTCTAAACAACACGTAACATTCTTGAACTGGTATACAAGTTTGAATTCAAATCATTTTTTGGTGTAAACAATACATGCCAGAAAATGTCATTCAATTCTTGCATGAAAAATTTGACAACGCAAATACGTGCATTTCTTGAAGCAAGTCGCTAAAAAATGGCACGTGCACATACAAATCTGTGTTTCAAAAATGGAATGCAATAATTGCCTAAAACAATTGTATACGTGTAAACAGAACACATTGGCAATTATTGTATGTCAAGATTTGAATTCAATAATTGTATTTGTGTATTGTGTATGTTTTTTTATTTATATCACCATGTAAACAGTTGCTTTCAATTATTGAAAGTCAATTCTTGCACTGCAATTATTATTGCATTCAATTATTGTTCTTGTATGTTCAAGAAACATGCACCGTCTAAATGGCCCTTAATACACATAAACCATAAACTTGTATGCGCCAGTCGCCAGTATTATAAGTCTATGACACAAAAAATATAAAAAAAAACTTTTTTTCCTTTTTTCAGAAACGACCGTCGTTCATAACCCTTTCAGACCGACGCCGAAACTACTAGGATTTTCAACGTGAAAAAACATGATCTAGACTAATTGCGACCCTCTGATGACAAATCTGAAGTTAGTTTTCCATTTCCCGCCCGCCATCTTGGAAAATTTTGACCCACACAATTGTACTAGACAGGGCCAATGCTAACACAGCTACAATTGTGATGTCGCACAATTATTTTATACAGGGCCCAAGGAGTTTAGTCACGGGAAATAAAAATATTAATATAATTTAAATAACAGCGTTTATTTTATTAGAAACAAACGTATAAATTATTTAAAAAATACAATTATTATCTTAAACAAAAATCAGTCTCAAAACTCGGCGAGAAGATTACTCGAAGCAAAAAGAACCTGTCACGAAACACGGTACTTGTAATGGGGTCAAATTTATGTTTCTGGTTTCTGACTGAAGATCCTGACGGTACAGATTTATCATTGGTCTTTTTCTTCATCCATTTCAGCTCACTGAGTGGTTGCTCATCGGCACTAATCCACATTATCATCAGATTAATCAGTGGCATTTTCGAACTTCTGGTGCAGATTTAGGTAGTCCTCATCATCGCTACCCTCGTTACCGGTACCGTTGGGGATTTGGTCGATATCGACGGCACGTAGAACATATGTCATTGTTGATACCTTCTGTAAAATCAATTTTTTTTTTTTTTTATAAAATATAACTAAACCTTTCGACCCGGCTTGATACAATTGTGTCATAAAACTTTGGAACTTTTTTTCACATTGAAAATAACAAATTCGACGTTAAAAAACTACGTAATTGTGTAGATAAACTAATATATTTATGTTTCTAACACAAAAACACAGAAATATATCAAATAACAAAATTTTTTAGTACTTGCAGTATTTTAGGGAGGCGCGCCGGAGATCCATCGACTGACCACATCCGATCCTGCTCGCGCACTGATCAAACGCGAAAATTTTGTGCATAAGGTCAAAGTACGGTTACCGCACAATCGTTCGACATCGGGCCCGTTCAGTTCAATCATGTAGTTTTTAAACAAAAAAAGATTTTATAGACCGCACAATCGATTTGGCCAGTTCTGAAAGGGATAAAGATTTATTATTATTTTATGATTTCTATGCTGTTGTCGTCTGCGATTTTAGAGATTCTGAGCATCTCCATGACTCACGGACGAGATGGAGCTTGGACTATTTATTTCATGCTATGTTTAAGTAAGTACATACTTACATAGAATCACGTCTTTATCCCTTACGGGGTAGACAGAGCCGAGAGTCGTGAGACTCGAAGGCCACGCTTAGCTGAATAGTGGGCGCTCTGATGGAATGGAGATTCAGGTAAAGTGACAGGTTGCTAGCCCATCGCCTATGAGTGAAGGAATCCCCAGTTTCACACAACCAATCATCACGGGATCAAACACAGTCAATACAATCAATCTGCGCGGGAAGAGAAGCAGCTGGCACATTCTTTGTTTTTTCTTCGCTCCCAGACCTAGGTACCTAAGTACCTATATATTATATACTACTACTAAAATAATCAAAGCTAAATAGTATTTGTTTAAAGAGAGATAAAGGGAAGAAATAATTAAAAAAAAAAACGAGAGATAAATTAGAAAGTACCTAGTTTAAAGTATTGTTTTTATGTATTTACACGACTGACCAAAAAAGGAGTATTATGTAAAAAGGGTTCTTGTATGTATGTATGTAGGTTTCTTTATTCCACCATAAGTCCTGAAAGGCTGAACAGATTTTGATGGGAGTACCTATAGCAGTACCTACTGTTAGATTCCTTGCATACCTCGCGAGCTCGCGAGTGACATAGGCTATGTGAGTTGTCAGTCGTGTTTTTAATTTTTTATAAGCTTGTTTCACAAACATCTGCACCTAAATTCTACTAATAAATACCTACTAAATGGCCCAAAGTTTACTTCAGTGTATTTTTCTTCAGGACTCTTGCTTATAAGTCCTTTCTCCGTTCCAGTAATAAACCTGTACCTCCTCTTCATGGTGCGGAGTCTTATCACCAAGCTGGAAGTGTCAGACGGCAACAAGTTTAGCAACCAGTTGGCCAACTTCATCGACGGAGCCCCGGTGCGACACGACACGATCTACACTGAGATCGTAGTGCCTAAAGATTCTAATAATGTCTAGTTTTCTGAAACACTTCTTGAAAAGTACAAGCGGAAAATAATGTGAATAGGAAGTAACATATTATGTACCTATACATACAGGGTGTAAAATGATCTCTGACATAGCCGAACCTACGTAGTCTCCCCATTAATATGAACATTTTTCCCAAGAAACCATGCCTGGGAAATCAGTAGTTTCCGAGATAATAAGGTTCAAAGTTCAATTGAAAATATTCATTTTTTTGCAGATTTGTAAAATTTATCATGTAACCGTCATTTCAAAATTTTAAAGAATTCCTTAAAAAAGCAATAAATAGTGCCCTGCCCATGCCCATCGACAGCTGATTAGCCGTGCGGGCCGCCTTTGCCGCCCGCACTCGCCGCCCCGCGCGGTCATTGACACGATGCCGCTGCCGCAGTTCGCTATACATTCATTTTGATTTTTTTTTATCTAATTTATTAATTATTTTTCCCAGTCAAATTTTTACTCTGAAGTGACTTTAATTAGGGTACCCTATGCATACGTAACGGCTATGTCGGACGTAATTTTACAGCCTGTATAGTCAGGGGCAGATAAAACTGACCTCTTACGTCACCGAATACTATCCCAAGGAGGGTGAGGTCTCTCTGCCCCTGACTCGACTTGATAAATGTAGTAAAAATCTAAATGGGGACAAAGGTATTTGGTCTAAAGGTATTATTTGGAATATAAATCTAAAGGTATTATAAATCTGAAATTAAATATTTCATTTCATATGGCTGCTATGTAAATTGCAAGATCAGTTTGCTGTACAGAATGTAAATACTTAAATAAAAAAATGATTCGTATATATTTTTTTATATTCGTGCAGTATAACGGTATTCTACGTTCCGTTTTATTTTTATTTGTAGACATTTACAATAGTGATAAATATGACCAGGAAGTTTTAATTACCTGAAAAAGGAAAAGTTAATATTTAAATTTCGATCAAAACATGGAACATAAATTCGTCCAATTAACTGGCTTGTCCATGTGCTACAAATTCAAACATGCTTACTACTAAATGTTGTTGCAGTAGAAAAAAAGATTAACCATTACTTTCACGGAAATTCACATGTATAGTATATAGATTGAGGAGCCACATTTAAAAGTATTGTATATTTATTAAATATCAACAATTCTGAAATCACATTTTTTAGAAATTACTATACACAATTACTACTAAAAGATACAAAATTGTCAATTATATTAATTAAATACTTTCCGTGTTTCAGGTGGCTCCTCAATTCAGACATTTGAACTGAGGAGCCACTTTTGCATTAATATAACTTTGGATACATTTAACTACATATTCCAGAATTTTGTCAACAAATTATTTTTATTCCTATAAATAGGGTGATAAGACTTTTTTTAAAATCTGATGTGGCTCCTCTATTGATACGGACATGATTAGATTCCTTGCATTCTTCCGATTGACCTTATGTCTTCTGTCCAGAGGGCGGGCATAGTGCCTACAATTGACATACAATGACGCATACTCAAGATAAGATTATCCTAAAATGTCACTTCTGAACTTGTGATTTCGTAAAATATTCTATGAACTATTTCTGGTAATAGAACAAATGACCAACTTAATATACTTGTTATTCAATTTTGCATTTAAATGATCTGTTCATAGAGTTCATTCAGCATTGCTTGTCCGTTTTGTAGCAATTATTCAATAACGGTATGATGACAAACACAATATACGTCCCCGCAAGAGACCATCATAAGCTAGTCAGGATTTTAGCTTTGAAGTCTCAAGACTAGATCCTTAGAAACCCTAAGTCGTATAGATATATAATTTTTTAAAGAGTTTATGTGCAAGAGTATTCAAAACCCACTTTAAAATATCCAGGGAAAACTGCACAGAAATCCCGACAGACGTTTGTAAACAAAACAGATTTTACCGAGAAGTCATTCCCTTATCGTTAGTTTGTTAAAATGGCCGCTAAGTTAATGTAAATAAGGTTAAAATTAAATGTTATTATTTTCATCCGTTTGTAGAACTGATAATATGTACCAGAAGCTAATTTCGCAAGTACTATTTAATATTGTTGTATTATGAAAAACATTCATACTCGCTCAGTCTGTGCCGTGAGATAGTAGACCAGATAAAAAAAAATACTTGAACATTAAAACTTACTTAAAGAAAAAATATTTAAAAATATAAAAATGTATTGTGAGTGGCCAGAGTTTCGACGATGCTGCCTGTGCTTGCCGCTGAGAAGAGGAATTTTAGTTTTTGGTTATATAAATCTCGTAAGTACAATTTTCTCCAGGGTTGCTGTTTTTTGGCATAAAACAGTTTAACATTTTTGTTTATTGCCAAAAAGTAACTGCCCGATCTGCTATTTTTTCGCTGACCTTTAGAATCTGCGATAAGGTAAAAATATAAACACTATTTTCACATGTATCATAAATGTACATTTGTAATATTTTTTGAGTGTGCAGCACTACAACTATTTGTACATTTGCACGGAGTACTCCAGTTTTTCATTGATCTTTTGCATTCAGAGACAAAAAAACATTATGAAAACAAAAATGATTTTTTTATTTACTTTTTTTCTTCCTGAAATAAGTGAGTCACAACAAATAAGGCATGTAAATAAAAGTGTTTTGAGGAAAAGACTAGAGACGGAGAAAAAAAAATTGACAAGTGATAAATTAGAGTATAAATTTAAGTTTTTTTTTTAATTTTCAGATATTGACGATCTTCCAAATACCAGTTCTGTTAATTATGGAGGACCTAGGTGTGGTGCTTCTGCCTATTAAGAGCGAAGAGATGCCTATAATTTTTACCATAGTGCTGTGTGTTGTGGAGATCGCGTTCAATATACTTTTGATCTATGGAATTCACACGGTAATACTTTGTAACTTTAAACCAGGTTACAGAAAACAGTATCAAATTCGGCCCAGCAGTTTTTAAGTAGTGATGTGACGACAGAAAATTATTTCAATGATAAACGCCAAAAGCTGTGGTACTGTTAAAAAATCAAACAAAATATTTTATACCAGAATACGGACCAAGATTTAAGGGCCATTTAGACGGTGCAATTTCTTCTTGAACATTCAAGAGCAATAATTGCATGCAATAATTGAACGTAAATTCTTGACTTTCAATAATTGAAAGCAACTGTTTACATGGTGATATAAATATAAAACTTGAATACAATTATTGAATGCTAATCTAGACATTCAATAATTGCCAATGTGTTCTATTTACACGTATGCAATTGTTTAGGCAATTATTGCATTCCATTTTTGAAACACAGATTTGTATGGGCACGTGCCATTTTTTAGCGACTTGCTTCAAGAATTGCACGTATTTGCGTTGTCAAATTTTTCATGCAAGAATTGAATGGCATTTTCTGGCATGTATTGTTTACACAAGAAAAGTTTTGAATCCAAACTTGCATACCAGTTCAATGGTACGTGTTGTTTAGACTATGCAAGTAAATTATTGCTTCAATTTCAACAGGCAAGAACCTTGTACCGTCTAAATGGCCCTTTATACACATAAACCATAAACTTGTATGCGCCAGTCGCCAGTATTATAAGTCTAAAACAAACAATATAAAAAATAGTTTTTTTTTTCTTGTTTCAGAAACGACCGTCGTTCATAAAGATTTATTATTATTTTATGATTTCTATGCTGTTGTCGTCTGCGATTTTAGAGATTCTGAGCATCTCCATGACTCACGGACGAGATGGAGCTTGGACTATTTATTTCATGCTATGTTTAAGTAAGTACATACATACATAGAATCACGTCTTTATCCCTTACGGGGTAGACAGAGCCGAGAGTCGTGAGACTCGAAGGCCACGCTTAGCTGAATAGTGGGCTCTCTGATGGAATGGAGATTCAGGTAAAGTGACAGGTTGCTAGCCCATCGCCTATGAGTGAAGGAATCCCCAGTTTCACACAACCAATCATCACGGGATCAAACACAGTCAATACAATCAATCTGCGCGGGAAGAGAAGCAGCTGGCACATTCTTTGTTTTTTCTTCGCTCCCAGACCTAGGTACCTAAAATAATCAAAGCTAAATAGTATTTGTATAAAGAGAGATAAAGGGAAAAAAAAGAGAGATAAATTAGAAAGTACCCAGTTTAAAGTATTGTTTTTATGTTTTTACACGACTGACCAAAAAAGGAATGTTATGTTTTCAGGGTTCATGTATGTAAGTATGTATGTATGTAGGTTGCTTTTTTCCACCATAAGTCCTGAAAGGCTGAACAGATTTTGATGAGACTACCTATAAAAGTACCTACTGTTAGATTCCTTGCATACCTCGCGAGTGACATAGGCTATGTGAGTTGTCAGTCGTGTTTTTAATTTTTTATAAGCTTGTTGCTTAATTTTTTATAAGCTTGTTTCACAAACATCTGCACCTAAATTCTACTAATAAATACCTACTAGATGGCCCAAAGTTTACTTCAGTGTATTTTTCTTTAGGACTCTTGCTTATAAGTCCTTTCTCCGTTCCAGTAATAAACCTGTACCTCCTCTTCATGGTGCGGAGTCTCATCACCAAGCTGGAAGTGTCAGACGGCAACAAGTTCAGCAACCAGTTGGCCGACTTCATCGACGGAGCCCCGGTGCGACACGACACGGTCTACACTGAGATCGTAGTGCCTAAATATTCTAATAATGTATAGTTTTCTGAAACACTTCTTGAAAAGTACAAGCGGAAAATAATGTGGATAGGAAATAACATGTATCTATACATACAGGGTGTAAAATGATCTCCGACATAGCCGAAATCCACGTAGTTTCCCCATTATGAACATTTTTCCCCAAGAAACCATGCCTGGGAAATCAGTAGTTTCCGAGATAATGAAGTTGAATTGAAAATTTTCATTTTTTTGCAGATTTGTAAAATTTATCATGTAACCATCATTTCATACTAAGAAACCTCATTAAAATTTTAAAGAATTCCCTATGAAAACTAACGCTAAAGTTTAAAAAAGTCGATGGGCACTATTCAATAGTGCCCATCGACAGCTGATTAGCCGTGCGGGCCGGGCCGCCTTTGCCGCCCCGCGCGGTCATTGACACGATGATGCCGCGGCCGGAGTTCGCTATACATTGATTTTGATTATTTTTATTGATATCTAATTTATTGATTATTTTTCCCAGTCAAATTTTTACTCTGAAGCACAGAATTAATATAAGTACTACGTATCTGAAGTGACTTTAATTAGGGTACCCTTTGCATTCGTAACGGCTATGTCAGACGTGGTTTTACAGCCTGTATAGTCAGGGGCAGATAAAACTGACCTCTTACGTCACCGAATACTATCCCAAGGAGGGTGAGGTCTCTCTGCCCCTGACTCGACTTGATAAATGTACTAAAAATCTAAATGGGGACAAAGGTATTTGGTCTAAAGGTATTATCAATACATATAATAAAATCGTAAGTGGGTGATGTCTGTACATGGAAGATAAATATGAAAAACTATTATAAGGAGTATCTAATATCGTAACAGAACCCAAATCAACGATTTTTAGAATTTTTGTCTGTTTGTCTGTTTGTCTGTTTGTCGGTTTGTCTGTTTGTCTGTTTGTCTGTTTGTCTGTGAGTTTGTGCACGCTAATCTCAGAAACGGTTTGACCGATTAAGATGCGGTTTTCAGCAATATATTGTGCTAAGCTTCACTTAACATTTAGGCTTTGTTTTATTTAAATCGGTTCATAAATAAAAAAGTTACATTAATTTAAAGAAAAAGTAACGTAATTGCTTTAAGTTAATAACTAACAGGTTTCTAGATTTGCGTAAGTGGGTCATTCTACTTTTAAGAAGAAAAATAAATAAATAAAATTCTCATGATTCTTTAATTATTTTGGCTTTATTTTATTAAACAATAAAAACAATGATTGTAAAAATTACAAACAGAGATCGTTATGCAATAGTTTCCGAGAAAATGACCAAAATTTAAAATAAGCGGCTAACAGGAATGATGCTGTACATAACAGATATGATGATTTTGTATGTAAGTGGTTCTTAGCAACGTTAAAAACAAATTATTATTATTTTAAAATATTGATACCAAAGGCAAATTAACAAAAACAAAGTAAATCAAAAATCAAACTAATGTATCAAAAATAATAAAAATTCTAAAATTTTGATCACAGAAATGACGTCACATACGTTATCCTTTGACTGTGTCACACTTTCCCGGTCCTTTCTTCAAGTTTTTCTTGTGTCAACTTTTGTTGGTGCCATCTCATAGCTTGCTTTACTTGTTCTTAATGAATTGTACGTTTTGCTTCATTATTTTCTTTCTTTTTTTTCGAGTGTGAGGAGCCAAACTGCAGCGGAAACTATCAATTAATCAATCCTGTGATCACACGATCACTTCTGTTATCGAGGTTTATTTATATAAATGAAAACTTTTTATATGAAAAAATCATAAATTTACTATTTTTTATTTAATATATTGTCAATTAAACCATGAACGATACTTAAATTAAAATATATATATATATCATAACAGGACGTGACGATCACAGAAATGATAAAATTTTGAAATACCCGCTCAATCGGATTTAAAGTAGAGTTATTACCTGTTTAACCTAATGTGTAATAATTAAACATTGAAATCAATGCCGCCCGCGTATAATTGTTTGAGATTTTTTTTAAACTTACCTTTTTGCAGCTTGAACAGAGATGACACACAAACTTTTACATACCAATTATTACAAACAAAATAGTTTTTTGTCACAAAACAAATGCAAGCCCCGTTTACTTTGCAGTCGTGCCAAAAATAACAGATAATGTAGTATTGTCACCGCATAAAATTTTACCCATAAGTAAAATGTTAATAGCTTTTATTTACAAGATTAGCTAGGATCACAGAAATGATTACAAATTTGTAACAAAAAGTAGAATCGCGTAAAAAGTATTGTTAAATTGCATCAGCATTTATTTTGTTGGCAGTATCATGAATTAGATTATAATAACGCCATATTTGTGATATAAAGAATTCCCTAAACTCAAACTTTATATATTTTTTTGGTATCGCAATGTGGATACCTTTGAAATGCACAGATAACAGAACGTGATATTTACATTTTCAAAAAAATAAATAAATATCAATTTTCGTTCTAACACCTTTTATTAATAAACCAGAAGACAAAAGACATCTATTTCTCATATTTAATAAAAAAAGAAACCGAGATTAAAATTTATTTTTGCATGTTTTTTGAATTGCACACTTTTTTTGCAGTAGAATAGAATTACCCAAGTAAGTTTATAAATATATTTTTTGTGTTCTTATTTATTTATAATATAATATTTCTAAAAATTTCATAATTATTACATTTTAATGTTTTTATCACGGTTGATTCGGTTAACCATCACTAGATGGCGCTGTGCAAAAGTAAAACGCGCTATGGTTGGGTTTTCGGTAAGAACGACTCTGCATGCGTGGTCTGTTCTGTGCACTAGGTGTTTCCTACGACTTCGGCTGCGATTATTGTTTGGAATGAAAATTGTGGTGTTTGTTTGATTGATTCGTTAGATAGGATTGGAATTATTCTTTTCTTACATAATTAAAATATATAGATCCGAAACCTTACATACTGATGTCTCTAGGCTAACTGAAGAACAGCGATTAATATTCGATCGTGTATGTCGCAGCGTAGACAATGCCTTAGGATAGGAGAAATGCTTTTTGTAGATGCTCCCGGTGGAACCGGTAAGACTTTTCTTACAAAAGTGATTTTAGCAAAGATAAGAAGCCAAAGTAAAATTGCGCTTGCTGTAGCTTCGTCCGGCATAGCAGCCACTTTGTTGCCAGGAGGCAAAACTGTCCATACCATGTTCAAAATTCCGATTGACTTAGACCGCACTGAGAACCCCGTATGTAACATTTCCAGAAGCAGCGATAAAGCTAAGGTTTTACGCGATTGCAATATTATTATATGGGATGAATGCACTATGGCTAACCGAAAAGCGGTTGAAGCAGTGGACACAACATTACGGGATATAAGACAAAATGACCAACCCATGGGTGGCGTTACAGTTCTTTTTTGTGGTAACTTTCGTCATGAGATAAGGGCGTGTTTAAAGAGTTCTAGATTGTGGCACTACATTATTTCAATGCATTTGACAGTATATATGCGAGCGCAAATTGGAGGCAACGAAAACGCACACGTTCTCTAATATGCTACTTAAGATTGGTAACGGTGTGTATCCAGAGGAACAAGGAAAAGTGGTTCTCCATGAAAACCTTTGTTGCACAGTCCCAACGATGCGAGAGCTCATATCATCTGTATATGAAAATGCGACCGAGATAGCTTCTCAAGAAAATACGTGGCTTTGCGAGAGGGCGATTTTAACACCAAAAAATGAACAGGCAGCAGCTATAAATGCCGAAATGAGCTTTGTTCCGTGATTGTGTAGAATATGTCTCTATTAATAGAGTTACGGAAGAAGAAGAATCCACAAACTACCCTATAGAATTTTTGGAATCCCTAAGTGCTCCTGGGTTGCCAGCTCACAAAATAATTTTAAAAGTTGGAGTACCTATAATGCTCCTTAGAAATTTAAGCCCTCCTAAACTTTGTAATGGCACCAGGTTAAAAATAACAAATTTACAACGAAACGTAATAGAAGCAGAGATTTTGACAGGATGCGGAGCAGGTGAGTGTTTTTGTACCCCGAATTCCACTAATACCAAACAATTTTCCTTTTAGTTTCAGACGAGTCCAATTCCCAGTAAGTTTATGTTTTGCTATGACAATTAATAAAGCCCAAGGTCAAACCCTAAAAGTTGCAGGTGTGGATCTAAGATATAGCTGCTTTTCACACGGTCAGCTTTACGTGGCTCTCTCACGCGTGAGCGATCCTAGAAAACTTTTTGTTTTGATCCCCGACGGCTATACTTCTAATATTGTATATAGAGAAGCATTGCTGTAATTTTTTTAAATATAAATACCTAAATAAAATGTGTCTGTAATAAAGCAATCCGCCCGAGCTTCGCCCGTGTTACATACGTAGCCCATATAGTACTCAGGAATAACTCACCTATTCAACGCTGAAAGAATTTTTCAAATCGATCTATGCGTTTCTGAGATTAGCGCGTTCAAACAAACAAACAAACAAACAAACAAACGAACAAACAAACAAACAAACTCTTCAGCTTTAATATTATAATGATATCTAATCTATGTTTTTTTTATATTAACATCAGAGCTTTTGAATGGATATTAGAGACATCATTTTTCAAATCACAATGGTTTCAAATGTCCACGCGGACGAAGTCGCGGGCACAGCTAGTTTGGAATATAAATCTAAAGGAAGGTATTATAAATCTGAAATTAAATATTTCATTTCATATGGCTGCTACGTAAATTGCAAGATCAGTTTGCTGTACAGAATGTAAATACTACTTAAATAAAAAATGATTCATTTTTTTATATTTTTTTATATTCCCGTAGTTTAACGGTATTCATTATACGTTCCGTTTTATTTTTCTTTGTAGACATTTAACAATAGGGATAAGTATGACCAGGAAGTTTTAATTACCTGAAAAAGGAAAAGTTAATATTTAAATTTCGATTAAAACACAGAAAATTAAGATACACACAAAAAAAAAAAAAAGTTTAAAACTTTCGCGTTTTAAAAACAAAGGATTTCATAATTTTTTTATGGTTTCCATTTAGCAATTAAAAAAAAAAGTTGGCAGTCACAGGACACTCGGTAGATGTAACATCTCAGCATCGTGCCACGACGGCATCCTGCTATTTGCCGTCACGGCATTCAGTCATAAAAAAATATATTTTCCTAAAGTGATAGGAAACAGTAAACTTACAGTTGTGTAACTGGCCAGACACAAAACTGTTTGAAAGCCGTAAGTAGTAACCCGGACTGCTTTCTGAGATCTGAAAAAAAAAATATGTTTTTGTAATTTTTAAAGCAACTGCAGAACAATCGTATAACTACTTTTTAATAAAATTGAAGAGACTCTAGTTACGGCTCGATTTAGGGCCCGAAATCAGGAGTAGTGTTGCCAGATCCAATTTTTTTAAATCCATAAGGCTTTGCTTGAAAATCCGTAAAAGTCCGTAGATTGCCTCTACAAAATCCGTAGATCTACGGCATTGTACAACCTTTAGTTTCCACTACATGCCTCTGCTTTTATCAAAAACTGCAAATGCGAAAATTGTGTCGCGCTTGTTAACACATTCATTTATTTGGTCGGTTATTTCAATTAATTGGATGTGTGTGGTTTGTTTGAAGTCTTTGTGAAACGAAATGAGTGTAGCATCACCTGTGCATCATTATGAATATGGTTTTGCAGTTCCTCATCGATGTTTTGTACCAACCACATTTGTATAGAGCTTCAGAAAACCCCTCACTCTGAAAATTTACAACTTATTTTACATCCGTTAAAAAAAAAGTTAGTAAAAAACAATGTCATTTAATTTTTTCTGTGTATTTTGTTCGAGCTTTTACTGACTTTTTGATATGTAACATCTTTCCTCTTCTTCTCCCTACAAATCGTGATTTTGTGAAAACTGTAGAAGTGATGAGAAGAAGTCATAGAGTGAAGTCAGATTTTACACATCAATAAATGTTTCGTAAAGTTACTTATTAACAAGTAAAGTTTTGATATAGAGAAGACATTTAAATTTAGGTCTAGATTCTCAATAAATTTAATATTTATTAGGAAAAAAAAAACATTACTTTTCTGAATGGCTACGACATGCTACGAGAACTCTACGAACTAGCTACGACGTAGCACACGGAGTGTTTAGATAAAAATCTTGTTTATACATGTCATACAAAGTATATATGAAGTATTGTAAAATCTTGGACTATTCCTTACGCCAGAAATAAATAACTACCACGCTTGCTGGTGATCAAAGTGTGTAAAATTGACTAATATTTTTAGTTCGAAAAGGAATAATTTTTCTTTTCTTTAATAATACTTCAGATGCAAAGTTGTGTTACTAGCACCATTAATGGTACAAGTCAACAGTGTCAGGTCAAGGTAGTCAATGGTATAACTGGTCCGGAGGGGATTAACAAACATACCAAATTCAATCTAGTCAATATATCTCAATCGCTAGGCGGATTTTGATGAAATTTGGAACCCAAGTAGAGTAAATCTTGGAGTAAAAGATATGAGACTCACCGACTCGACCAGTCTCTGCCCGTACGAGCAGACCAGCCAGATCTGAAGCAGGGCTGTCACCAGGAAGGTTTTATACACGACGTCACTTATTTTTTCCACTATCTGTAATTATAGAATTATGATGCAACCAGTATCCATTGCATCCATAGAGCAACACGGACTCTTTACGTGCCGCGGAAGTCCTTGTTGCTCAAAGATTGCATGTCAAACGTAGGTAAGTATTTTTGGTTATGAAAAAGGGAACTAAAATTAAACTTGGTGCAAAAATTTTTGTAATAATAAATTAATAGTACCTAATAAAACTTAAAAAAAAGCTTTTATTGTTACTCTCAACAAACCCTTTCATTTGATACCCATATTGTAGAAATGCATTACAAATAAATAACTATTCCGCCATCTTGGATGGTCCGCCATATTGGATTTAGAATGACATCACATACCATATATATATTATCAAATGCATCCCTGCATATGGGACCCGCAACATGCATCTCATAAAAACAGAAGCAAAGTTAATTGACGCATGGAATAGTATTAAGAAGAGCCTGGAATATACAGGCACTATAAAAGAGCTTAAAAAAAAGCGAGATTCTTTGATTGCTGCATATTTAATAGAAATGAATTGTTAACATCCACCAGTGCCTTCTTCGTGGTCTTTTGACGACTTTGTTTTTATATTCGCATAACATATACTGGTAATTGGCCCAATGGAAATAATATCCGCTGCTGCAGTCAACACGTCCATCTTTGCGTTCGATGCGTTTCTACTATAGCAAAAATATTCGTATATGTTCGGCATATTTGCTATTCATGAACGATGTGTAGACGGTGTATTCGCTATATTCGGACTTCGACACGAAATATAGCGAACAAAGCCGAACAAAATCGCGAACACCGAATAGCGATGTGAAGCGCCAGCTTAAGATTCCACCCGAACGAACATGTACTTAAAAATAAAAGCTTTTAAAACTTTTTAAAAATTACCAAATCGTTTGCGATTTGAAGAATTAACGAATACCACCATGAGATAGTGACTACATAAAATTTCAAAACTTATCGCTAAAATCAATGTTTTACCAAAAGATTAAACTAAGCGCCATATTGTGGCTAATGCTGAGCGTCATTTTTAACCCACATAAAAAAGTAGAAGATTCCAATATTAATAATTGTAGGTAATTGTATTTTCTTAAAATATTTTGTTACACCTCACAAGTTTACTTACGACAGCACAGAATCCACAGAAACAAATGATGATAATGCTATTTGCGAAAATTAGCAGTAAAGGTAGACTCATCAGGCCCTCCACGTCACCAGCCAACCTGCCAAATGAAATATTTCGGGATACAAAGTAGATAGATAGAATAATAGAAGTAACGTACATAGACATTTAGTACTTAGACATCGTAAACTTTAGCACTGGAGTACGTAGTACTAGGATACTTTAGAACTAACGTACTTCGTACTTGCATACTTCGACATTGGATAATTTAGAAGTAACGTACATAGACATTTAGTACTTAGACATTCCGTGGCGGAGTCATAAATAGACTATACATTTATTACTGATTGCCGACCTCCTTAAAAAGGGAGATATTAGGAGCATCCATAACCGGAGAGCATGTATGAAGAGAGTGGTGAATGTAAAGGAAGCGAGAGAGATCTGTAAGGATCGTGGCAAGTGGAAATCGCTAGTCTCTGCTTACCCCCACGGGAAAAAGGCGGGATAATATGTATGTATGTATGTAATACATTTATGCCATAATCACACACAAACAAAACATACCAAAAAACATACAAAAAAGCGGGTACATGGTACAAATGGGGGCAGAGAAAACTGACCTCTCTATCGCACCGAATCCTATCTCAGGATTATTTGCCCCCGACTGTACATAGTAAAGTAAACCGTTCAAGGTAAGGGCATACATGTGCTGCAGGAATGAAGAGGCCATAGCTCAGTGTTAATAGGTATTACTCTGAGAGCAATCACTGATTTTAAGCAGGAGCCTGTAGGTACCTATAATATATTATAGTAAGTGCTAGTGTTATCCAGTAGATGAGCGAAAAAGTACTTTATGTGCTATTTCAGGTATATTTATTTAAACTTTATTGCACTAATTGATACAAGTGGACTGCCATAAGGCATTCTCTGTCAGTCGAACCTTTGGACCAACCAAACAGAACAAGGCAACAAGGATAGTGTGATAGAAAAATGTCATGTATTCTAGCCGTGCACCAAAATTCATCGAAATCTTACAGGAGATCTGTCCAGGAAATTTCACATTTATAATCATCACCATCGATAAAATGGAAATGACGTCATCAACTGTGATAATTACTGACGTCACTCTTTCTATAATAGAATAATACGAATGTAATTCGTCGTTGAATTTAGATGTGGAAGAAAGCTTGCAGCTTCTAAAGCCAACTTTAAAGATGTAAGATCTAATTTCTTGCTTGTTCTCTTGCAGTCAAAGCTTTGAGAGTTTAATTAGCAACCTTTGACACTAAAGTTTATTTATAACAAAATAGTAACTTCAACAAAACAGAACTACATCACTATATAAACTTAGGTGCCTGCAAATGGTAATTAAGTTTTAGGGAGAAATTTAAGTTTTAGCTGCCTCTTTAATATATGGGAAAAGGATGGGAATTATTTCATTTGTACAATGAGAGAATTAAAAAAAAAATCGCTGCTTGGATCGGGAATCCACATGCCTTCGCTAATAAAGTACTTCCGATTAAAAACCATCCTGTATTAATGAATTGGGATAGTGATTGCGATAAATGACACTGAAAATATGACAGAATTTACCTGATCAAAGTCCGGTGCCTGAAAATGATGTCATCCAATTCTTGGCGAATTCTTATGTCCATTTCATCATAATTGGATACGCTCTTTACACCATTCTTATAAATATTACCATATTTGCCTAAAATGAATAAAGAAGTAATCTATTTATGACTAGAAAAATAGAAACACTATATAAATTGATTAGATTGAATGACTTATCAAGGTGTAAACATTTTCTTCCATTATTCTATGCTCATAAATGTAATTTGATGTCGCATTGGATATACGTCTTATTTACAAGAAATAAGGAATGTTTTTCAAAAACCCTTTTCCTTGAAGAAGTACAAAGATACAAAGCCTTACTCAAAGGGTAGGCTGGCGGCAGTTGGTTATCAGTGGGCACTGGGACGAGGCCTTGGACCCTCAGAGAGAGAAGGTCGAACTGCATCGCGATGTGGCTGAGCAGGATGCAGAACATCATCACGCCGCACTGCAGCGATAATACCGCCACCGTGCCTGTACAGATAAAAAAAAGTTGTCAATTTTTAGTTCGTCTTAAAGCATACTTATATTAATTCTGTGCTTAAAGTTAGATTTAAAAACTGGTTAAGATAACAGCTTGTCAAGAAAAGTTTGGTTTACAAATATTATTCTCAAAAAGACTGAGGTATCCCGAGACCAAAGGGTCTAGCAACTTCTTTGGCCAGAGGCTAAGCATTGCCATACAGCTTGGCAATGCAGTCAGCCTGTAATTTTTTTTTTCTTTGATTTCACTTTATTTTTGAGTTAGTATAAGATGTTTTAGATTACTTTCAATGTATATATTCCTTATTTATTAATTCAATTTCTCAAAAAAATATCACTTATTTTTATAAACATAATTTCTTTTACAGTTTCACTCGTCCGTCATCACAGCACATGCGTCTTCTTTTTTTACACGACTGACCAAAAAAGGAGTGTTATGTTTTCAGGGTTCATGTATGTATGTATGTATGTAAGTTTCTTTATTCCACCATAAGTCCTAAACGGCTTAACAGATTTTGATGTGAGAGGTATTTTTAGATTCCTTGCATTCCCCCGAGTGACATAGGCTATATGACGTCACCATAAAAACAAAATGGCGGATTATATATGCGATAAATAGCAGACCAAAAAAATAAAATTTGATCAATCTTATCGAGTGGGGTATCAAATTGAAGGGCTTTAAAAGGCGATTTCAAAAATGTATATAACTTATATGTTTGTATGTACTTTTTGAGTAAAAACTAGTCAGTCGTGGTTTTTATTTTTAATAATTAGCTTGTTAAATTCTTTTTTCGCTGATTCACTGGAAGAAATTTCTTTAGAAATAAAAGTTTTAGTTTCGTCTCTATGTAAATAAGTAAAATTGTCATACTAGGGCGAGTGAGAATATAGGTACCTTGCCAAGTCTGCACAACAGTGATAACCTCAAAGACAACAGGCTGGTAGGCATCGAAAGGGAAGTAGTACAGCAGTAGCATTTCCTTCGGCGAGTCATGGCCGAAGAAGTGTTTCCTCAGGGCGGCGATGTAGGGCCGGCTCATGTAGGCTATGAGCAGTAGGGCGTTGGAGTAGTAATATCCTGGAATTTATTTATTTATTAGCCGCGCAACGGGGCTTCGCTCCCGTGGGAATTTCGGGATAAAAAGTACGCTATGTGCTATTTAGTTTTCTACCCATACGCCAAATTTCATCGAAATCCATATAGCAGATTTTGCGTGATTGAGTAACAAACATCCTCACAAACTCACATCAAAACTATCGCATTTTAATATTAGTAGGATATAGGTAGTATTAATAAAATGTTATTGCACAAAATTACAGTAAAATATGAGCAAATAATGGACTTTATAACATATTTGCTCGTAAAGTGTCACTTATTTCACCAATTTCAATATTGTATTGTATCTCATTACGCACTTGTGCGTTATTGTAAAGTAAAACGCACGCTCCGTCTAAAAACGAACGATACTTTTTTAAATCTTAGCAAAGAGTTTTTATGTCAGAAAAGTGGTCAACATTTTATGAATAAAATTAACTTAAGGAGATAAAATAAATAAAAATTTAATTCTTTTAATTAATTTTGACAATAAATTACAACCATTTATCTGTAAGAAAATACAAAAATATTAATTTACTTTATTAGTATATGTTATAAAACGTCGTATGACATACGTGCGCTTTGAAAATTACAGCCTCTGCCTTTCTTGTAGCCCTCGCCTACGGCTCGGACTAGCAATATCGCCTCGGCTGTAATTTTCAACTTACCGCACTTATATCACAATGTACTATAACGCTATATGGCATTCTATGCCAGTCAGCCATTAGAACAAAAACAAAGAAAAATACACTGAATCTATCAATTTTTTTCTTCTGTACACGGGAATAACAGTACATATTTTAAAAAAACAGCTAGTTTGTTAAGGTTTTTTATGATAAAATAGTGTCACTGGGACTGAGCGCCTATTTTCTTTCAAAGGCAAAATATAAATAAAGTACGTTATTCCCTTGGTGATTTCTTATACGTATGTCAAAAATTTACTAACATTACAAAAATATGAGAATCTCAGCCTAGTGAAACTTTTCTGACGCGGTACATAATAACAAGACCTCTTGTCCCAAATTCACCTATCGTAAGAAGCCTTGCTATTACAGTAAAATTACCTACGTCAGGTATACGAGTATGTTATGGTGCAATTGTTATTTACTTTTCAGGCATTTCGACACGAGAGATTTATCATGAACTATCTTTTGCTCGCGGCTTCGTCTGCGTGAATTTCACACGGGAACAGTGCTTTTTCCCGGATGAAAGGTACCCCCTACACTCTTCCTCAGTACTTCCTAACTGTGTGTACGCGAAATTTTAGGAGAGATTGGTTCAGTAGATAAAGCGTGAAAAGTAACAAACAAACAAAAACTGCTTTCGCATTCTAATTATTATTAGTTGGAATGGGATGGGATGACATAAAAATGATGTGGTGGTATATAACAATACATAAAAATGGTGTGGTATTTTTCGAATTCACAAAACCCATAATTTTTTTCATGTGTAAACATCATTCCGGTTCAAGTTCCATGCGCAAATATTGGAAATGGCCTGAATGCGACTGTACTATTTTAAGCCTTACTTAGAATGTGTTTAAAAAAAGCTTTTTCATTTTATTTATTTTTTTATTAAAGATGGGCTTTGCTCTCTACTCACCACAATTTTGCAAGAGGACCGAGACTGAGGTCTAGGTCTACGATATAGCGAGCTACCCACCCAGAAGTCTATTCACTGGATGCTATTTTCAATGATTTCGAGAAAGTGGACATATCTATACATATGCGATTGCTTTTCTCATTCATTCATTTGTTTTTTATTGCGTTTTTTTTGATGACCTCACCGTACTACATAGCTAACTAGTTTGTTAGCCCTGGTGATGACGCGATGCCTCTTCAGAAACCTCTCCCCGAGGGTACCCGAGGGTATGTTCCTGAGGTTATTCACCAGGTTTTCGAAAATTTCTCGATGGGACACTATTTTGTGGAAGCAGTTGGTAAGAGCTGGAATTGAAAAACAAACTATTCAGAGTGAGTTCAATTCACTCTCTTAGGATACTACCGGTATAGTTGCCGTCAAGTAAAAAAAGCGCCGATGGCGGTTAAGCTGCGCAGTAGTCCGATATATCGGTCTCATCCGGTGCGCGCGATTGGTTCGTCAAGTTGTACCCATGCATCAAGTTTCACCCCTCACCCTCTCTCACCCTACCACCTCTACCAGCGGCCTTTTCTCGTGATGGGAAGTATAATTAGAACAAAACGACGAATGTTTATTTTATTTAACCTTTATTGTACAAAAATACAGAGTAAACGTACACATAGGGGCTTTTTAATGCTAAAGCATTTATCTACCAGCCAACCTTATGTTTTACAGAGAAAATTTAGATGGGTGTATAATAAAGCTGTATCTATTATTACTAAGTACATATACTTTAAGTTTCCCCATTGTTTATTATTTTTTCACATTAGCTGAAACACAATTTGTCAATTTCAACGTTCTATACAGCCCGTTCTATACAGCCAACAATATTTCATACAGCTGACAAGAAAGACGCATGGGCTAATCTGTTTATATTGTATCTTGTCCTCTGGACTGGTGTTGTTAAATAGTGCCTTCTTCACCAATGCACTACGTAGCGCCAAAGCCAAGACTGATTTTGATTTTTAATTTTGACAATTGGTCAACCATTGTACAAGCTTTGATATATTGTGAACAGCTGAGTGACCAGTGGTATAATACTAACAACATCTGACACTGACGGGATTACGGACGAAAGCGATTTAACTTAAATATTATGTATACTTAAAGCTTTTATTTAACTTTTTAATGTATAATAATGTAGTTATGTAAGATCGGACGGACAAATTCCTTTAATAAATTTTATTGAAACTGGATATTATTTTTATTGTTATTTGTATTACATCTGTTTTGATTAATTTAATTTTTACGTGCATGCTGTAAAATGTTGATGTGTGATAATTGTAATTGTGTAAAATCGTTTTTATCACAATAAATAATTAAACAATTAAACAATCAGCTTGAACTGACATCATCCTGACGCCTTGATGATAGACGATTAGACCTTATTTAACTCTTTTGCTTTTTCTTATCGTTTTACGTAATGATTAATATTTCATACGCAATACAGACAAGTCAAGAGACAAACTTTCTTGCAGTCGTACTTTGAAGACCTTATTGCCTAGCTTTTTAAAGATCGTAATACCTTTTATTCTTGACTGCATGCACTTTTGTCTCTTTTGACTGTACATTGGTCCAAATTAATTTTAGAGTAGGCGTAGGCGTTTAGACTCGACAAGAAGAAGAATATTTCTTCAAGCTTATAAATCAGCATTTACGGTACGACCATTGTTAAAAAATGCCCCAACTTAGAAAGTCAAAAGTTAAAATAACAAGTAGCTAACAAAACGTGCCTAAGAGAGCGTATCCAGCGCAAGGTACCATGATGAATATCTGAATGTTGTCTTCGAGGTTCTTCCCCTCCCTTCGCCAGAATCATGTGAAGGGTTTCCAAGGTCATCGCCCGCCAGTACTGAACTGAGGAACTCAAACCAGTAGTAGATGTTCCAAAAAAGCCTAAAATCAAAATCAAAATTCTTTATTTCTGATAATTTTTTTCACAGGCAAAATTACTACACTACTATGGAAAGAGATAATGGAGGCTGTGTTTTGTTCACTTTTCGCTCGTATTCTGTTCATTAAATTTATTAGACCAGTTACAGTTTTATTAGATTAATAGTATATCTGCGCTTTCATCATCATTCCTAATGCGCACAGCGAAACATTGGAACTCCCTGCGTGCGTCTGTGTTCCCGAGCAACCTGACTCTCTTCAAACCCAGAGTGAATAGGCTGCTTCTGAGTAAGCTCGCTACAACGTAGACCTCATTTCTGTCCTCGGGCAAGATTGTGGTCAAGAGCAAACCCATATTTAATAAAATAAATAAAAAATATAATATTTATTATATTTGTTATGTTAGAGGCCTCATTTTAAGTGAAAATTGCAAGTAGATCTTTGTTTTCAACGGTAGAACCCTGTGATAGACAGCGGAGGCATACTGATATCCATTGGCATCATAAAAAGGAAAATGTAATGTCAGTTGGTTAACTGTCTGTCTGTCAAAAACTTTTCTCAAGAACTCGAGGAGGAACACACTCATCTTTACTTGGTGTAGGTGTTTTGACCCACCCACACTATGATAAAAATAACATCAAATACTTAGATGCGACGCTGTAAAAAATCAATCATCTAAGTATATCGCTATAAAAAGGTCGGCTGTTTATGCCTTAACAAAATTACTCAAAACTAGTGATGTGCCGTTCTCGATATCTTCGAGAACAAGCATACTTTCTTGTAAATTTCTCGAAAATATTCTCGAGAATGAAAAATTTACCTAATAACCCAAGAATTTTCGAAAATTTTCAAAGGAAGAAATTGTCTCGCTGGCACATCATTACTCGAAACCTACATAAAAAACACTAACGCACATACATATATCAGTACTATACGGTCTATTAGGGATTTTTAAGGCGACCGATCCTTTGATGGCCACTAGACGAGACACAAAAGAAGTTTTATTGTTATAACTGCTACAGACGTTAGTGTCTATCAAAGTGTTAAACGACTATCGCTAAACTTCAACGACCCGTCTTTCTGATTGAGCTGATTGCGTTAATCAGCCGACAGCCATTCCGCCACAGCGGGGGATGTCGTTCACAGTTAACGGTTTTTTTTTATTTAAGATGGGTTTGCTCTTGACCACAATCTTGTCAGAGGACAGAGATGAGGTCTACGATGTAACGAACTTACCCAGAAGCAGCCTTCACTCTGATTTTGAAGAGAGTCAGGTTATTTGCGCTCGGGAACGCAAGTAGGGAGTTCCATTGCTTCGCTGTGCGCATTAAAAATGTTGACGAAAAGCGCTTGGTTGTAAAAACGTTGTAAAACCTAGTATAACAACACTTATCGTAGTAGCTAAGTGCTTCATTATGATGAGTTTAAATTTAGATACCTATACTAGTATAGGATGGACCCGGGACTTACGCAGAAATATCGGGGAATCATCTGTTGGTGGTAGCACCTGGCACGTAAGCTCCTTAGAGAGTGTAGACTCTCTAAGGAGCTTACGTGCCAAATTTCAGCTTCCTACGCCCAGTAGTTTTGGCTGTGCGGTGTCTGTCAGTCACTCAGTCAGTAACGGAAGAATTATATACAATATATTGATATTGATGACGATAATACAAAGGTATATACAATTGGAAGAAAATGACATAGACGAAACCGCTGAACGTAGACATGGAAATATTACAGAAAAATTCTTAGTAAGTACTAAGGATTTTTGCGGAAAATATCACGCGAGCATAGGTGAGATCAAAAGCTATTTGAAGCTATTAGTAAAAGCTATTTGGAGACGTAGAAGGTGCCAACTAGACCATTGATACCAGAGAATTAATCTATACATATAATAAAACAGTAAAAATATTTTGTCTGTACATTTAGTGTTTTTGACTGAAATGGATAGAGGGACACTTAGGCCGGTATTAATAAACCAAGCTCAAGACAGCTGTCAAGTGCGAACTCAGCCGATACGCACTCAAGTTATGTTCACGCACTTAAGATCATCGCTAATTAATAAACCTATATCAACGGCATATCACTTGAGATCTCAGAACACACACAACTTCAAACTGACAAGCTGAGAATTTAGACATGACGTGGTGTCAAACTATAGACTTAGTAAAAAATAATAAACCCGGCTTAACAATCTTTCTCCAAACAGTATTTATGCGGCCGGTTTCCATCCATAGCCGGGTCTATTATTTTTTACTGAGTCTGGTCTAACTACTGTCACAAGTCACTCTCATGTCATGGTTGTACTGTCATCAGCAAATACACTCTTAAGTGCTGATATTTGTTTATTAATACGACTTCACTCGGCTGATACGCGGAACTCAAGCGAGAACTCAAGCAAGATTTATAAATTAGCACCGCGACTCAAGTGCGCTTTCAAGATCGAGCTATGACTTGAGTGTCATTTATTAATACGGGCCTTAGAAAAAAATAATAGAAAGCAAAAAAATATTTTTTTGGAATTTCTTGTCTGTCTGTCTGTATGTATGATCACGCTAATCTCCGAAAGTACTGAACCGATTTGAATGAAACATTTTTTGTTGTGTAGCTATTAAGCCTTTGCAACATTTAGGCTATAATTGATTTTGAAAACTGGAACACCTGATGAAGAACCAAAACAGAACAGTTAAACTATAAAAAATATGGAAATGGTCCCTTAACAAAAGTCGTTCACCCTGATGAGTATTTTCTGCTGACGTATAAAAATTGAAGCTATGGAACATCTGATGAAAAGCTCCAAGAGACCAGCTACACTATAACATATATGGAAATGGCGCCTTAGCAAAACTTGATTAATCTGATGAACATTTTCTGTAGACGTATAAAAATCGAAAATCCGTAAAACACAAAAATATTTTTCATCTAAGCGAAGCGGGCGACAGGTAGTACATAATATTATTACAAAATTTATTACAAATTATATTTTATTGTTTACTTAACAGTGAGATTAGCAAAGAATTTTTTTACACGGATGAAGCCGCGGGCAAAGGCTTGTATTTAAAAAAAAAAACAAGTTACTTAGCACAATCGGAGTCCTTCTTATTGAGCCTGATGCCAATAATTTTGAAAATGAACATCGGTGTGTCGTAGGTCCGGTCGTAGTCCTCTACCGTGCTTATGAACTAGGAACAAGTAAATAACAATATAAATATGATAGTAGCGACCATAACTACAATTATATTTGCACACCATAAATTGGTTCCAATTCCAAGTTTGTATTAATTATGTCAAACACGCGTTTTTGCAAATACTTAAACCATTTGACTTCGACTTAAATTTTTTTATTGAGTATCTTGATTTTGTTACAAGTTTATTTGGGTGTCCTTTTCAGTAAGAAATACTTGTGTTAGTGTGAATTACTACCTAAATATATCTGGGTAATACTTGTTAATAATCATTTTACCCTGCCGTGACCTACTGCTGGGTCTATACCCTGAAGGCCAGCCCTCTATCTTGGGACATCCAAATCTAATGTTTTTTTAATAAAATAGGGCGGCAAACGAGAAAGCAGAAAAGTTAAATTAATGTTTGTTTATACAGGGATATAAAAGTTTTAATACTACTTATTCAATATTGGTCAGTATTTCATACTTATTTATTACGTTGACATATTAGGGTTGAAACTGCTAACTTGAAACTTGAAATTTGCACATGGGTTATAAATAGCACAAACTAAATATAGCTGAATAATAGTTAAGGGAGTACCGGAAAGGACACCGCGTAACTAAGGTACTTTAGAGAAAGGCGTTTCGAAAAGGTTATTATTGTTCCTGCCTGACCTGAAGAATTACTACGAGTAGTTTGTACTTAATAGTAACTTAAAATGATTAGTTAACTAAGTGAAAGTACTAACTAACATAACTATATATTTCATATATGGCTTTATTTATTTGTATAATTGGCAACTTAAGCATATCAAAAATATGTAATGCGCTAGGTTTAGTACCTAGCATGCATTACAACAGGAGAGCAAAAGTTGACCAGGGTTTCACAAAATATAATTATTTTCTCCATAGCTACTTTTGGGTAGAATTTCTCGTTCAATTATAAAGTTTTACCATTTTGAGCTCTATCAAATTCGGGGATGGACAACTAACTCCTCGAAACTTACTTTTTTCTTTTCTTTGACATGTCTATTACTTCTTTTCAGACAGTTTTTCAAGCACGATCCCATTGTGCCTTGAGTAAAGACTCAATAAAAATGGCTGCTGACTCAGCTTTTAAGTAGAGCCCATGTGAATTCCCGCAGTTGTTATTTACAATTTTATATTGTTTCCGAACTTTATTTGAGTTTAGGGTAGTTGAAGCGTGAAAACTTTCAAACCACAGATTTGAAGTTAAATAACAATAAGCCTTTTTGTTACACTATAATCATTTCTGAAAGTTTTAATGACTACTTAGCTACAGAAAAATGTAATATTTGTCAACATTTAGTAAACTTTCTACCACTTTTCTAATTCCTCGGAGAAGTCAAAATTTTATGGTTACTAGCTGTTACCCGCCGTTCCGCCCGTGAAAAAAGTTTAGTATCTTGTATATTTTTTACATGAACATTTACTTGTTACTCAATCACGCAAACCGGACGGTTTGCCGTCCGGATCCGTCCGGATTTTGATGAAATTTGGTACAAGGGTAGAAAATGGGAATAGCTCATAGAGGCTTATTGACCGAGCGAGCGAAGCGAGCGAGGGCTCTTATAAAAACACATTGTTTGTATTGTATGTATGTATGTATGTTTGTTCCGCGATAACTCTCGAACCGTTGTTCCGATTTTGATGAAAGTTGGAATATATGTAGGGATGGTAATTAGAATTTTCAAGTTCGTTGGGCATCAAAATCGGTCCAGCCGTTTTTGAGATATTTAATTTTTTGTGAAAATAAATATTGTATTTTAATAGTCGCGAGGTCTACGTTCGCAGCGAACGACTAGTTATCTCGGAATCCCCACGAGAAGCGAAGCCCCGGAGCGCGCTCTTATTGACCGAGCGAGCGAAGCGAGCGAGTGCTATAATTCAAGTTGGAGCGAAAAACACATTGTTTGTATGTATGTATGTATGTATGTATGTATGTTTGTTCCGCGATAACTCTCGAACCGTTGTTCCGATTTTGATGAAAGTTGGAATATATGTAGGGATGGTTAATAAAATTTTCAAGTTCGTTGGGCATCAAAATCGGTCCAGCCGTTTTTGAGATATTTAATTTTTTGTGAAAATAAATATTGTATTTTAATAGTCGCGAGGTCTACGTTCGCAGCGAACGACTAGTTTTTAATTGACCGAGCGAGCGAAGCGAGCGAGGGCTATAATTCAAGTTGGGGCGAAAACAACATTGTTTGTATGTATGTATGTAAGTATGTATGTATGTATGTATGTTTGTTCCGCGATAACTCTCGGACCGTTGAATTAATTTCGATGATATTAAGAATACGTGTAGCAACTATCCATAGAATTTTTAAGTTCGTTGCGCAACAAAATCGGTTCAGCCGTTTTTGAGATATTTTGAAATAATAATAGCGAGGTCTAAGTTCGCGGCGAACAACTAGTAAACAATAATTTAATTTTATCAACTGTATCATAAACATCTCGCAGCTACAGTATGCCGGTCACGTAGGGAACCATTTAAGTGAGATTGACTTCTCTTGTTGGTGGTGAGTTTCGCATTTTGCGGTGACTGCGTTGACTTTCAACTTCATTATTTTTTGTTTTTAATTTATAATATTAGTTAGGATTAGGATTTTAAATCAATTTTTACTTAATCTAAAAGGAACAACAAAAATATGTAAACAAAGACTAAAATTAAATAAAAATAAAAATAAATTATATGTCTTACAGTCTTAAATTAATTTTAGTCGATTCGGCCCGTTTACTCATTCTTCGTAATTTAAAAATCCAACATAATAAGAACTTTCCACCATCATTGTACTATTTTTTTTTAATATAGAATAGTAGGCAAACGAGCATGCGGGTTGCCTAATGGTAAGCAATCACCGCAGTCCATAGACACCAATGACCCTAAGAAGGTCACTGATACGTTGCCTACTTTTTGAGAAAGCGATAGGCTCTTTTCTTGAAGGCCCCAATGTCGAACCTAAATTTATTTTTTTATGCATGACGAAGCAAAAATATTAATATTCATAATGCGAAATCATATTTTAGACGCTTTTTTTCATGTAATTTCATTTTTTTATCTATATCTAAAGTGTTCGTAGTCGTCCATTCGTCATGGTCACCCTCCAGCCACGAACTGTATAAATTAACAACTACATTGTTTTTCCCGCCATTTTGAAATCTTATCGCTGTAATATTTAAATCGTTACGAGGGACTTAGAAATTTGAGAAGTAATTCCTTTACTGCAGTACTTCAGTAAATATAAATATATACGGACAAATTACACAGATTGAATTAGCCCCAAAGCAAGTTCGAGACGTGTTATGGGATTTGATTTCACTTTGATCTATGAGCGATTTTCTGACAGCTAAATTAAGAAAAAAAAATCAGTATTAAAAAGTCTCAACAGATAGCGTTTTATGAAAGCCGAGTCGTAATAATAGCTGAACCTAAATGGTCCGCTTTTTCTTGTCAACCAGAGGCAGAAAAAAAATCACCTGACAGTTTGACAGTTTGATACTTTTTAGATGTTATTTTTACTAAGTTTTATTTTTAAAAATGCCAATCCCGTGAATTTTTGCTTTTTGTATGGAACTTTTTCTCTCGCCTTTTAATTAAGCGCCATCTATGAAGTCATCTGGAACTATTTTTTTTTAATTTGGGTCAAGGAAAATCCCTCTTTACTAGATTTTAATAAAAAGTATCGGGTTTTTTTTTCTGTAATCGAGTTTATAATTTTGCATACTGGCTGGCAAGAATTTTTATATTTTACAAATAGAAAACAGACCACGTTTTTATTTTATTTAATAAAACTTTAGTATTTTATTTATTACATTTTTAATTGAATTATTAAAAACGCAATAAATAAATCGCAAGTGTGCGTCTTTTCTACAGATAAAATTAAGGAAGTCGTTACACAATTGTTATCTTTGCTTGAGTCATACAAATGATAATCAGGAATATGTGTATGATCATTGTATGGTAGACAAAACTCATTGGTTTATTGTTATATTGTTATGATATATTTATAGAGCTTGTTGCTATTTTGACTCACAATCTCGCCTTATCATATTTAATCTAAATCTCCAAAAAACAGGTGATGCAGATAAAAATATCTAAAGTATCTAGTTAATATTGACATAAAATATATGTAGTACCTATGTTTGTATAATTAGTTATTTATTTAGTAGTAATATACAGAGTCCTTTAGTTTTTTAGTATTTTTAGGGTTCCGTACCTCAAAAGGCAAAAACGGAACCTTAATAAGATCCATTTGTTGTCCGTCTGTCTATAACTTTTTTTCTCAGAACGCTTAAAGGTATAACTTACTTACTACTGCGGCGCAGCGACTCGAAGTGGATCTTGGCTTCCGATACGAGATGACGCCATTTTTTGCGGTTTTGCACCAATTCTCGCCAGTTTTCCGCTCTGAGGCTCTGTAGGTCTTTCAGAACCTCATCGCTCTAGCGGACCTAGGTTAAAGGAATAAAGATAAAATTAATATCCAATACTCGGATGGACGATTTTGTCGAAAAAATATTGCGGGATCATTGTCGTTAACTAGTACTAGCCAAAATATATATAATACTAGCATGAGCATGGGACTTTGACCCCGTGGGAATATCGGGAAATCCTCTCTTAGTACTTCCCTACACTCCCTAAGGAACCTACATGCAAAATGTCAGCTTCCTACGCCCAGTAGTGGTATTTATTAGGCACATCAACAACATTAACAAGTAACATTACATAAAACATGCTAAAAATAACTCAAACCTTATGTTTACATCAATTATAGATATGCACAACATTCAATGTAAAGCATTGCTAAGAATTTGTTTGAAATTAGGTACTTACTGCGAAACTTTAAATTTTTTATCTGAAAAAATAATTTAGCCAATTTGCCTATGCAAAGTATGCAAAATCTTTAATTTTAACAATTTCGAACTATCATGAAATACATATATTCAAATCCAGTTTCTTGCCATTCATTGAAAGTTGCTATAAATCTAGAAATAGGTGCATGCTTACCCAACCTGGTTCGACTATTCGAAACTAAAAAATAATTTCTACATTGCGGACGCCGGCTATGCAGCTTCGGTACACAAAGACTGACATTATCCAATATATTTGGGCACATAGAAACACCTTGGACAATTTTTTGAAATTAAATTCAAAAACTACTGTTCTAAACGACACTTAGCCTGTTACTCTTGAAATGTAAGTAATCTAAGAAAAGCTCTCTCTCTCTACTATATATCTTAAAGACGTTTAGGATTTTGGTGGGATAAAGTAACATGTCATGCATGAACTCCTTTTTTGCAGTCGAGTTAATTTCCCAAAAGAAGAAGTATGAAATATTGAATATTTAAAAATATAAATTCAAGTCTGAAAATGATAACTTGTATTCTATCTTATGGCTGTGCGTGGTCTGTCAGTCACTCAGTTAGGAAGAATTTTATATAGGCAAATGATATATTGATGATAAGATGATTAGATTAGTGATGAGTGTATGGGTGTGATGACACATTAGAAAAATTATCCAGATACACCTTCTAGCCCTATACACCCTAACCTTGTTAATTTAATTGCACCCAATAAATCATTGCGGACGTAATTTTCTCTTTGTCTTATTCTTTAATGAATTCCGCTTTTTGCGCTTTTTGGCTATTTGCGTTCTCCTTCTTGTGGCATGGATTAAGGTGGCCAACGAACCGTGATTAATATGATTGAAATAACGTTGTTTTTAAGTAATTATGTTGTACTAGCTGTTTTTACCGAAGACTTTTCCCCGGGGGAGAAATTTGGTAAAAATATCTTGGTTACTGAATAAATCACTGTTCGTAAATTAATTTTGTGATAGAAAAACAGGCCGTACAATATTTTTAAATATTAAAATTTTCCTTTTCTCCGGGGCTTCCGGAAGCACCTTTGTTAAAAATATATTTACTTATTTATTTAGATTTACTATTAATATCAGATTTTAAGCGGCGTATACCTACACCAGATTTTAGGTAAGATCTTCAGCAATGCAACTATAAAAACTGTATCAAACATACAATAGTTTTGCGTGATGGGCGTATAAATATACAAACAGATAAAAACTTAAAAAAAATAAACACTTTTTATTCGATCAACCCTAAAGACTCTTCATACCTTTTCTTAAATACCTATCTACAGGCAAAGGTAGATTAATTACAGATTTTTAGGGTTCCGTACCTCAAAAGGCAAAAACGGAACCCTTATAAGATCACTTTGTTGTCCGTCTGTCAGTCTGTCTGTCAAACTTTTTTTTTAGGAACGCTTTAATGTATCAAGTTGAAATTAATATCCAATACTCGGATCCACTGTCTCTTTCAGCAAAAAAATAATCAAAATTATACGTCAACGCGATCAAGAGATATTACCGTAAATGTTGCGAATTTTCGCATATTTTGCGATTTCAGGCTGCAATGCCTGTTCAATGCATGTGTACTTTTTGATGTGTAAGACCTTCTTAACTATGTTTTATGCAAATAAAGAATTATTATTATTATCAAAACCTATGGGGTACTTCCCGTTAACAAAAAAATATGAAATTTGGCAAAAGCAAGGTCTAACTTTGTGGTCTAACTGTGCAGAACAACTACGGTCTGCTACCAGAAAGTGTGCAGAGCAACTACGCTCTGCTGCCAGAAAATGTGGCAGAGAGAATCCGGACAAACGAAGCGGCGGGAAGAATTCTGTACCGGAACTTCACCGGGAAAAAACCACCGGTAAAAATAAGTACCGGGAAAAAATCTCCACGCGGCACCACGTTTGCCCGACTAAAACCTAACTAACTTAACGCAGTCTGCTACCACCGTAGCTTATGAAGGGAGCTACAGGGCCCTATATGATAACCTAACCTATAAATTAACTACAATTGAACACTTACCAAATTAAATCTTCTTTCTCTTCGGATCCAAACTTGAGTGTCTTCGGGAAGGGGGAATTCCTAATCACCCTACCTAACCCTTGAGATCTCAATTCCCCAGAACAACTAAATAGATTTCTTCCCGTAGTTTCACTCGGGAACAGCCAGATGTGAACAGCCAGCCACGTTTCACCTCTCACAAGAAAAAGTCACAATAACAGAGTTTTTCACAAACACAAATTCAATAGTTATTTAACAAACAGGAAATTCACAATTATCACTCAAACTAAACAACAAGCAAAAGACGCGAGACCGCTCCGCGTATTAAAATCAAACCGATATCGCCCTGACAATGCAATGGCGGACCACACGCGACGCCATCCACGCTAGCAGTGTGAGAACCCCAAAACGCCTGGCGGCGATCACAGGAAACGCCTGCGTTTAGTTTTACCCAATATATTACAAACATCCCCCGTCCCGGTCTGAGAAGCAGACCGCTAGCTTACTCTACGGGAAGGCGGGCGAGAGAGGTCACACCTCTCCTTAAAATCGAACCGTCGACCAACACCTCAGCCACACGCGGAGTGCCATCTCCGCCAAGAATCAAACGTAATATGCGAGCTCGTCGCCAAAGCAATGAGGGCAAATTTGCCTCTTTTAACAATACTAAATCACCCTCCCTGGGAGGCTCAGTCCTGTCTGTCCACTTCACTCTTTGCTGCAGCAAATGCAAATATTCAAGCGACCAGCGACGCCAAAAGTCCTGGCTCATTTGCTGCAACATTTGAAAACGCGACAACCGATATACGCGTTCATCCTTCCACGGGTATTCGGGCAGGGCATTCAACGGCCCTCCCACCAAAAAATGACCAGGGTGAGAGCTTTCCAAGTCATTTGGATCTGGAGATAGCGGACAGAGAGGACGAGAGTTGAGGACCGCCTCAACTTTACAAAACACTGTGGCCAACTCTTCAAAAGTTAGAGCCGTTTCTCCGATAATGCGGCGGAGGTGGGTCTTTGCGGATTTCACAGCCGCTTCAAAAATCCCTCCCCAATGGGGGCAACTTGGGGGACTAAACTTCCAGGTTATTCCCCTTTGGGCAGCAATTTGACTTAAACTAGTACAATTTTTATCAATAAACACAGAAACATCCTTAAGATAATTTACAGTTCCTTTATAGTTTGTGCCATTGTCAGACCTAATAAGGGAAGGTAGACCTCGACGCGAAACAAAGCGATCCAACGCGGCGACGAAGGCCTCCGTAGTCAGAGCCGATACCACCTCCAAATGGACAGCCTTGGTGGCCAAACAAACAAATACACACAAATAGCCCTTCACAATACGGGCATTACGAAAGGGAGAAGCCTTGATCGAAAAGGGACCGGCAAAATCGGTTCCAACGCCGTCAAACGGTCTCGAAGGTCGGATTCGATCAGCGGGCAAATCACCCATCTGTGGTTGCATCGTGGATGCCTTCAACCTATAACATGCAATACATCGAAACAGGACACTACGGATTGCTCTTCGCTGACAAAATCCAAAAACTCGCGTTGCAAAATAGCCAACAAAGCATTGCACCCAGCATGGGCGTTACGAATGTGTCGATCAGACACCAAAAGCTGCACCAAGGGTCCGCCCTTGGGCAACAACAGAGGATGGCGAGTCTCATATGGAAGATCCGCCTTCCGGAGCCTGCCTCCAACCCGAAGAAGCCCATCCGAGTCGATGTACGGGTTCAAACGAGCGACCGCGCCCTTCAACTTAGCGCGTGCGTCGCGCAAGATACGAAGCTCTGACTCAAACCGTCCGGTCTGCACGACACGGACCCAATGCAACAATGCGCTCCGGCGCTCTTCTGCACCTGCAATCGGCTCCAACCGCTTTGCCTGTGGGTTTCTACAATTATGTATGAAACGCTTAATCCAACTGGTGACACCCAGAAGCTTATTCAAGCTGCTATACCGAGCAAGTAGCCAATCCGGCTCCGACGTCGTCTCAGCGACTACAGCATGTACACGGAGCCCAGTCAAACTCAAAGAAGTAACATCTGTCTGACAGACAGGCCAAGAAGTTTCTGATCCCATCAGCCACTCTGGACCCCACCAGAGCGGGTGTGACACCAATTCTGGTGCCGTACAACCTCGGGAGGCACAGTCCGCTGGGTTAAGCTCTCCCGGCACATGTCTCCATGTTATATCAATTCCAATATTTTGAATTTGGGAAACCCGTTTCAACAAAAACCTCCAAGGTATGTGGGGCCGCGCGCAACCATGCAAGCGCGACCTGGCTATCCGACCAGGCGAAGATGTCCCGTATCTCGACCGTGGCCGCCAGCTCACATGCAACGTGATGCAACAAT
This sequence comes from Ephestia elutella, assembly GCA_018467065.1. Taxonomy (NCBI): domain Eukaryota; kingdom Metazoa; phylum Arthropoda; class Insecta; order Lepidoptera; family Pyralidae; genus Ephestia; species Ephestia elutella. The sequence goes on from CM031589.1 coordinate 9,934,632, forward strand.
TTAGAGAGAAGGTGAGCTCCACTCAACTCAAGCTTGGGAATAGTCAGCCTAGTCCTGATGGGGGCGACCTTGCTCTTCCCTAACAAAAGCGAGACATTGACCCGGCCATCGGCGTCAACTGTCCGCATATAGACTGACGCGGCGTAGCCTCGCTCCGACGCGTCACAAAAGCCATGCAGGCTGGCTCGATATTTCCCGGGGGCAATATTCGACGAGGCAAGGCAATCCGATTGACTTCCTTAATCGATGAAAACAACTCGAGCCAATCATCCAATGGAGGACCAAACAGCGGCTCGTCCCACGAGACGCCCAAAGTCCAAAGTCTCTGAAGAAGACACTTTGCAGAGAATATCACTGGACTGATCCAACCGCTTGGATCAAACATACGAGCTATTACGGACAACACCGTTCTCTTAGTCCAGACTTTTGGTATTTCCAAGTCCACTTGGAATGTGAAAATATCGGTTAGCGGCTGGTACTGCATGCCCAGCACCGCTATCCTGTTGGGATCATCCACATCCTCAAACAGGTGAGGGTTCTGTTGGTGATCCTCCGGGATCCCTTCTAGAACTTTAGGCTCATTAGACAACCACTTACGTAGCTCGTAGCCACCTGTCTTCAATATTTCAATCAATTCATCCCGCAGTAGGAGGGCCTCCTCAATACTTTGGGCTCCGGTGCACACGTCATCAACATACAAGTCACGTGACAGCACGGAAGCCCCACGGGGAAAGCGGATCCGTTCCTGCTCTGCCAATTCAAGCAATGATCTGATGGCGATATAGGGACTAGATTTCAAACCATACGTGTTTGTGTTGAGTTCATACACCGTCACAGGATCCTCAGGGCGCTCACGCCAGAGTATCAACTGGAATCGCCTGTCCTCAGGATGTATGACTGTCTGGCGGAACATCATCCGGATGTCCGCACCAAAAACCACTTGATGTCTTCTAAAGTTCAAGATGATGTCAATTATGTCCCTATGCAATTTGGGACCTGAATGTAAACATAGATTCAACGAAACCCCGTTCGAAGTGGGTGCGGACCCATCGAAGACGGTCCTCAATTTGCCTGTTGAGGCCTTCACCACCGCGTGGTGGGGCAAAAAGTAATGCTCAGTTGAGCTCCAATCAACTCGGGCCGGAGACATGTGACCCAAATCCTCGTACTCGCGCATAAATTCAATATATTTATCGCGAAGTACGTGGTCACGCTGCATACGTCGCTCCATGGACAGCAGTCGTTTCTCCGCAAGCGCCCTACTTTGCCCTAGGCTAGGACGAGAGGCAACAAAGGGGGTAACCTAGTTACAAACCGACCGGAGGGCAACCTCTCCGTGGTCGATCGAAAAAGGGCTTCGCACTCAGCGTGTTCCGGATCCATCCTGGAACTCATAGGTGGCTCCTCCACCTCCCAAACCCTTTGCATGGTCTTGGCCAAGGACGCAGATGCGACAACCGGTGGCTCCTCCGCGGTGCCACTATCAAACACAGGGCCCATCAGGGCAAAACCAAAAATCGTAGACACTGCCATCAGTGAAGACGAACCCAGAGCCTTCTGTGTACCCAACAAAATCCAACCCAATACGTCCGAGCCCAGGAGCAAGTCCACTGGGCCCGGGATGAAAGACAAAGGGGTCGGCCAAATCCAGACCCGAAACCAAAGACAACACACCCGGCGGTATGTCTGTCGAGGGGTGCCAACCCGCAATGGTATCCATTACCATAGCCGAAGTCGTGATCCTCATTGTGGAGGACTTCAGCGAAGTAAAGGTGACAAGTGTCTGGCCCGTCAGACACTTCACTTGTATGCCACCAACTCCAAGAAGTGGCACAGGCGAGTCTTCCACGACTAAACCTAACTGGTGTGCCACTCGAGTGGTAACCAAACTGCTTTGAGCCCCTGAGTCCAACAGAGCTCTCAAATTAATGGCTTCTCCCCCACGACCCCATACGCGGACCACCGCGGTAGGGAGCAGAACCGTCCGCGGCTCTGTCCCAGCAAGGGAGCAAGCTAGTTACGGGCTCCCCACTCTCTCCAAACCAGGGGCGCGCCACTGACCCGGATACTATGGCGGGCGAGTGCACATCCCCATCTGAGGGGGGGCATAACCCGCGGCCCGGCCATACATATGGTACGGCGGGTGGTACTCCAGCCGTGGGTACTCGTGCAGCGGCGGAGAAAACCGCTGCGGCTGCATGTGTTGGGTATTGGTAACCCGCGTGGAGGGGGGTGTCCCCACTCTCACGTCCGATCTAGGGCCCCCGCCCATGGGGGCCCTATCCGGGGCCTGGCCAGCCACATACTGGCCACGACCTTGGGGCGCGTGGTCCCGGTCCGCCAAGACCCGCGCCGGTACGCGACCCCCCTCCCGAGGGGGGTGCGACGAAGCGAAGCCGCGATCCTCCTTCCGATGGTGGAGGGCTTCGCGCAGGAGCGCCCCCGCCCATAGGGGACCCCTGCCTCAACATCCGGGTGCCATCCCCGTTGCGGTTCATGCAAAGCATCGCGTGGTGCCGCCCACGGCATGCACTGCATGGTATCGCACTGGGACAGTCACGTGCATAGTGACCGCCCAAACAATAAAAGCAAAGTTCATGCCGCTTTGCCATGCGGCGCCTATCTTGTACTGGCAGTCTCTGCCAGTCCCTGCATTGCAGCAGGCTGTGGCCCATCCGGCCACATTGCAGGCAGTCCGCGTCCCCCGCGACTGCTGCCGTGTGTGCAACCCGCACACCAGCTCCACGCGGTGGCGGTTGCCGTCCCTGTTGGGGCCTCCATCGCCATGAGGGTTCCAAGGGCCTACGTTCAGGCGCTCTGGATGGCGCTGAGTCCGTCATGGTATTCTCAGCAGCCCGTGCCTCAAACTCCAAAAACTTCACCAAGTCAGTGAATGTTGGTAGGGTGGTGCTATCCCGTTCCGCATTCTCGCGCTCAAATCGCGAGCGGATGTCATTGGGCAATTTGCCCAATACAATGTGCACCAACAAAAGACCATTGGTCCACCGGCAGCCCCAGTGTGCGGAGCGCGTTACAGGCCACTGTAACGGGCGTGGAGCAACTGCAGGCGCAACTGTGCCTGTTGGCCACCTTGGGCAGGGCCATCAATCTGTGCGGCGTGCGCATCCGCTAACAAACGTAAGTTTTGGTAGCGGGAGTTCAATAACTCCCAGGCCGTGTCGTACTGGTGGTCGTCCTCCACCCGGAGGTGCTGGATGAGCGACCGCGCTTCACCCTCAAAGAGTGGAGAGGAGGTAGGCCATCTTCTGGGCCTTCGACAAATCCTGTCGTGCTACGACCAGGGACTCAAACATATTTTTATATGCTACCCACTCCTCCATCCTACCCCCAAAGTGGGACAGCTGACGGGGGGGGAGCCGACCAGTAACCGCTTTCGTCCTTCCCTGTCTAACAGGTGTGCGAGGAGCTGGTCCGCCAGCCTGTCTCGCCCTTATTGCGGTCGCCGCCTCCGCGATATCATCGTGCAGACTCAGGATCTGGTCCATGTCCGCCATGTGACCTGCGTAGGCCTCCGGGGCAAGTTCGGCTTCGGTAAGCACCACCATGGCCGCTTCCGCGCTAATCAATCGTGAGTGGAGGTGATCCGCTCTTAGCAGTATGGCGCCCTCCCTGTCCTTCCGGGACAGGAGTCCTCCGGCCGTCACAAACCATCCTCAATTCGTTGGCGAGTGTCGCCCTAGCATTGGAGGCCTTCGCCATCGCGTCAAGTCACAAACAAAAAATAACAAAAGGTAAAATAAAAAACAACAAAATCAAGCTAACTACACGAAAGAACCGCGGTAGGTATGAGAATGGCACAAACTCCGGAACGCACGGTACAAACCGCAAACAAATACAAAAAAAGGTTACAAATATTCTTATACAAACAAACTAAGAAAAATCTAATAATTTTTACAAACAATTAATTATTTTTTACAAACGAACAAATAGAGGGGTAGATAAACTACGCTCTGCTACCAGAAAGTGTGCAGAAACAACTACGGTCTGCTACCAGAAAGTGTGCAGAGCAACACGGTCTGCTACCAGAAAGTGTGCAAGAGCAGCGCTACGCTCTGCTGCCAGAAAATGTGGCAGAGAAGAATCCGGACAAACGAAGCGGCGGGAAGAATTCTGTACCGGAACTTCACCGGGAAAAAACCACCGGTAAAAATAAGTACCGGGAAAAAATCTCCACGCGGCACCACGTTTGCCCGACTAAAAAAACCTAACTAACTTAACGCAGTCTGCTACCACCGTAGCTTATGAAGGGAGCTACAGGGCCCTATATGGATAACCTAACCTATAAATTAACTACAATTGAACACTTACCAAATTAAATCTTCTTTCTCTTCGGATCCAAACTTGAGTGTCTTCGGGAAGGGGGAATTCCTAATCACCCTACCTAACCCTTGAGATCTCAATTCCCCAGGACAAATAAATAGATTTCTTCCCGTAGTTTCACTCGGGAACAGCCAGATGTGAACAGCCAGCCACGTTTCACCTCTCACAAGAAAAAGTCACAATAACAGAGTTTTTCTCAAACACAAATTCAATAGTTATTTAACAAACAGGAAATTCACAATTATCACTCAAACTAAACAACAAGCAAAAGACGCGAGACCGCTCCGCGTATTAAAATCAAACCGATATCGCCCTGGACAATGCAATGGCGGACCACACGCGACGCCATCCACGCTAGCAGTGTGAGAACCCCAAAACGCCTGGCGGCGATAACAGGAAACGCCTGCGTTTAGTTTTACCCAATATATTACAAACACTAACAGTACTTATACAGGAATAAATCTGAAAGTTGTAAATATGTTGTTAGAAGTATAAAAAAAATGTTACAAATTTATTTTTTTGCGCTGGATTCAGTATGAATCTTAGGGGTCTAACTGCAAAGTTAAGTTTGTTTTTGAAACTAGTTGATCTTTTAGTTAGAGCTATAATGTGAGATGCTATGCGTGTACGGAACCCTCGGTGCGCGAGTTTGACTCGCACTTGGCCGGTTTTTAATGCACATTAGGTCCACTACTTGGCAATATTCTCAGTTAGCCAGAATTGACTATTATATTTGTTAAATAATATTAATGATCACTGAAATAATCTTAATATCGGGTTATCGTATTCAGAGATTAAAAGCACACCTGTGCAGCACCTGTAAAACAATATGTTTTCAAAAGTTTCGTAATATTGTGTAATAAGCGAATTGTATAATGTTGACAACCTTTGGAGCAATATTATTATTTGTTGTGACGTTTTGCAATAAAACGTCAAGATATGAAGCTGAAATCAGGTGTAATCTAGCTTGTTACGAGCCGAGTTCGTTTACTGTAACTATATAAAGCAGCGGAGTAGTTACAAGCTCTTCACAAAGTCGCTAGCAGTGTACCGAAGTCACAGTTTTTCTAACAAATTAAAAAACAAAAACTGACAGCCATGCCTAAGGTAGAGTTTTACTATTTTCAAGCTAAGGCTTTAGGAGAAGGCGCGAGAATGCTGCTCGCTTACGGAGGCCAGGAGTTCCAAGACAACAGAATCGCTGACGAAGACTGGCCAAAGTTCAAGCCTAATACTCTTTTCGGTATGATGCCGTTTATGGTAATTGATGGGAAACCATACACTCAGTCCACAGCCATGTGTAGATACCTCGGACGAAAGTACGCTCTTTCTGGCGCTGATCTGGAAAAGGACTTCGAAATAGACCAGATTGTGGATCCAGGATTTGAGGGCGAAGGGATCCCATGTCCGATACGAGGAAATTTCGGAAGCTAAAGCTCAAAGGCACGCGTTATACACCAAGGAGGTATACCCAGCTAAGCTATATTGAAAGCATTGGATGAGAGCATCAGGAAGAACAATGGTTACCTCGCTGCTGGTAAGCTGACGTGGGCCGACTTCTTCTTTGTCGGCCTTTACGACTTCCTGAAGTTCGTCATGGAAACTCCTGCGTTAGATGAGAAGTACCCCAATTTCAAGAAGCTACAACAAACTGTGGTAAATCTCCCTGGAGTTAGGGAGTATGTCGCTACATCACCCTATTGCGATGAATGAAAATATCTTTTAATTTTTTAAGCTCTCATATAGGTGAGGTTTGTTTGATGAATAGCAGAGATGAAAGCAAAAAGCGAAGGTGTAAATGTATTTATTTTTCTAAGTTAAAGTTAAGCTGACTTGAAATGTGTTCTCTTCCAATTCAATTCACCTACGAAACTCGTATACTTACTCAAGAATATTTTTATACAGAATTTTTATTGAGGGCTCGCCATAAATAAGTAAATTTTATTTGCATTGCCTATGGGATCGATAAAAATCCCTTAGGCTTCGAGTTTATGTATTTTAGTTCTTTAATCTAATTTAAATAATAAAGTTACGAAATATTCAATGACCTACTTCTGAGTTTGCCACTTTAATATGATTTTGTAAGTTCAAATTTTTTGTCTTCAATATTAATAATAAATATTTTTTTTTATGTATGCATGCTATCGTTTAAGTATTTCTTTTTCGCCTTCTCCGGAAAATTGTTTAAACACCTGATCGATATATTTTTAATGGAATCCAAACTCGTCTAAAGTGTGCGCATGCTACGTATGAATGACGTCGCGTGCGTCCAATATTAATTAACTGTGCCAAATATAATTTCAATTGCTTGCCGCGAGTGTGCGGCCATGTACGGATGTCGCCCACCTCAGTAGGTATCGCCAACCGACTGCTAAAAAGGAGGGTTCTCAATAGGTGTGCCGATAAAAAAAAACATAAGCTAATAGAGTTGTTATTTATTTAAAAAAAAAAACGCTATAAAGTTTATCGAAATTTCTTATACCTGGTACAGTCAGCTACAGAGAAATAGGTTTCTTTGGTCAGATTTATCTGCAGCTGATACAGTGAATTTAGACGTGTCAAACAGACTTTCTTATCTCAATAATCTATATGGTTAACTATACTAACATAATAAAGCTGAAGAGTATGTTTGTTTGTGTTGTTTGTTTGTCTGAACGCGGTAATATTTAAAACTTACAGGTTACGGTCCGATTTGAAAACTTATTTCTGTGCACGATAGCCAAATCCTTAAGAAAGGCTTTCCAGAATTCCAAAATTTCCCCAGGAGCGAAACTCCGCTTGTAATCTTAATTCTAACTACTTCTTCTTTGTATTTCTTTTCTGCAAATGGTGCAATAAGTGATCTATCTATCTAACTGTCCTGATTAATATTATAAATGCGAAAGGGAGTTTGTTTATTTGTGCTTCGCGCTATTGCGCCAATCTTCCTGAAGTTTTGCATATACATAAATATGTGTATGCGAAATTCTAAATAGAAGTACTGAGAAGTACTTAGTGTGCCTTTCCCACAGGAAAAGGCACTGTTCCTGTGGGAAATTCACGAGGGCGAAGCCGCGGTCAAAAGCTAGTACCTAATAAAGCTGAAAAGTTTATGTTTGTTTACCGCGCTAATATCTCTAACTAAATTTCAAAGTTCGATGTAACCTTTATTTTTCCAAGGACATATTACAGGAGGCCACATATCAGGAAGTGTTAAACGACCGTCCTTCATAATCGACGTCACAAAGGTATCATCCGAGTGGTAATTTGCACAAATACGAAACGGTTCCAATCCACTTTTCCCGTTGACTGTACCGCGCCTGCGGACGCTACATCCAGATGCGAACCCGAATTTAATTCAGTTGAGCAGTAGCCTTTATACATGCTGGTCTGTCGCCGCCCTTATGTCACGAAAATACTGGCCACGCGATCGGAAAATTCAAATTTTGCATTCGTAGAATTAAAAAAATATTTGAGATATTCAGTGTTCTAATTTAAAAAAATAATAGTTCCAGTGTAAAATGTTTATGTTTGTGTTTTGTTTGTGAGTGATCTGAAGTTCGCTTTTTATTATTTCCTCCGGTAACGGCTTGATTTTATTGGCGGCAAAAATTAAGGTGAGTTTGATACGAACTTTTGTTTTTCTTTTGATGAAAATGTTTGACGAGCGACGGGCGTTGTTGTCGTATTAAACGTAATCGGTATTTATTAAAACTTCAAAGGAAATTTTAACCCTTTTTTTAATTAAAAATTTTCTCCGTAAGTTTTCTTTACTTTTTAATAAGAAGGTATTTAAGTTTATTTATTAAAATATTGAGTACCTATTTATTATTGTATGTAGATATATATCGTGTTAGGGTTTGTGCACTTGTTGCTTTGTTTTTGTTTATGAGAAGTGTGTGTACAGTAAGTCAATTGACCTAGAAAAAAAAATAGAAAATTTTAAATACGTTATGTTTTACGTATTTGTTTTTTTTTCATGTAACTTTTTGTCACGTCTTCATTTGAACTTGAGTCTTATACGTTTTGATCCATATGTTCAGTATTTTTTTTTAATACAGTGTAGTTTATTTAGTTTAACTCTTTTGGTTTACAAAAATCTACTTTAAGATTTATTTCTTTAACCTTTATTGTTAAAACACAATTGTAATATCATAATAGGTGAACTTAACGCTAAAATCATTATCTTACAGTCAACCAAAATCATAAAAAGTAGATTTTTTAAATTCTTTAAATACATAATAAGTATTCACGAAAGCGAACAATACCACTAATGTGTAAGTCGTAAACGTTCTCAAACGTAACATAAATAAGAAAAAAAAAACTGTTAAAAAACTGAAAGCATTGTAAACTTAGCGTGCCAACCCTAGATGGAGCGTCACGTACTCTCATCGCTCTCTGCCACCGACGACGTATGACAAGGTCAAGTGCGACGTAGTATCAATACGCCTTCTACAACCGCTTCAGCACATAAGTGTATATTTGCAATTTCATCTTAAAGTACATAACTGGCTCTCTATCATCAATCATCAAACAATTTATATAAAACTAGCCATTGCCCGCGGGTTTGGCCGCGTGAATTTTTTCAAATAAATTTTCTTTTTCCGGGAAAAAGCACTTTCAACACGGGACTTTCCTATGTCCTTTTCAGTACTTCTAGCTATTTGTATGCCATATTTCAGGAAGATTGATTTAGAAGATACAGCTTGAAGAGGTAACATACAAACGAATAAACAAACAAACTCACTTTCGCATTTATAATATTAGTCAGGACTAGCTTTTGCCCGCGGCTTCGCCCGCGTGAATTTCGCATGGAAACAGTCCTTTTTCCCGGAATGAAAGGTACCCTATGTCCTACTCGGAACTTCTATGTGCATGCGAAATTTCAGGAAGATTGGTTCAGTAGATAAAGCGTGAAGAGGTAACAAACAAACAAACTCACTTTCGCATTTGTAATACAAGTTACGACAGTATTAGGATTCTTCCGTTACTGACTGAAAGACAACGCACAGCCAAAACTACTGGGCGTAGGAAGCTAAAATTTGGCATGTAGGTTCCTTAGGGAGTGTAAGGGAGAGATAATTTCCCAAAAATCCCATGGGAACAAACTCCCGGGCCCAGCTAGTACTAATATAATAAAGTTAAGGAGTCTTTAAACGCTCTAATCTCTGGAACGGTCCAATTCGATAAATTCCTTCTTTGCATGATAGCTAAATTCATGAAAAGGGTTATACATATCTAAACACTATTCAGAACCCCGTAAGAATGAAAAGGAAGGTTCAAAACTTCGGTACTTACATTATCTTTTATAGATGCGTAAAGTAGAGCATATTATTTCAATACTGGCTGATCCCACGATACTGCTGTAAATGTAATTAAAAAATCAAATTTGAACGAAATTTATCCTAAGGAGCTTCACAGTCCTAACCGGCTTATGCCAGGCGGCGATAAAATATTGCGTAGATGTGACTTTTATTAGCTTAAAATCCTGTGTCTTCGAGACTGTTTATGAGTTTCTTTCGGCATTTCTTCTCAGCAGTGGTCGTTCCGAAATGCTAGTAGTTTGTAGCTTTGAGACATAAAATATTATGATTAAATAATTAGTTATCGACGTGAAAAAGAGCCTTCTTTGAAGGCCAAGTTTCAATAAAAAATTTTGACTTTGACTTTGACACTGTGGGAACGAAGTATTAAACAGTAACAGTCGAGTTACACTGTAGCCTTTATGCGAAGGTGATAGGGACCAATTTGCAATGAATTATGGCAGGTTGATGTGACTGTCCTGAATTCCTTAAAAGCTCTGCGGTTGAGTCCTTGAGTAACAAACAAACTTTCATGTTTCTAAGGAGCTTTATGTTTCATTAAAAAACAAGCGTTATTACTCAAACGTTTATCTTTTCCTTAAATACATGTTTCTACGGTCCAATAACATAAGACTTCATCACATTTTCCTGGTGTGGATACCAATTTATTCTATGTTCGGCCCACTGAGTTTCGTCCCGAACAAAAAATTCCTAGTCGTCCCCAACAATATGCTTCCTTCGTCCAGAAATATAAGTTTGGGACGAAAGAAGCATATTGTTTGGGACGACCCGAGAATGGTTATGTGGGACAAAAATCAGTGGACTGAGCCATAAATGATATACATAATGCAATCCTTGAAACTACCGGCAAATTTTCAATTCGATAAGTAATATATGACGTATCAAACTTTGGTAAAATGCACAACCCTCTTTGCCAAGGCTGTGTTAACATAGGGGAACGCATAAATATACTATATGTCTAACAATGTATGTAGGGAAATTAAATTCGGACAGTAAAACACAGCGGTTGACGTCCGTAACGTATGCAAGAATTTAATGAAGGACGCACGAGAGCGATATTAAAATATAGCCCCCTAATTTTTATGATGAGTTTAACAAATCACTCAGGGGCATAGCTATCAGCGTATTAGCCATCTATACATATAATGAAGCAGTAAAAATATTTTGTCTGTACATTTAGTATTTTTGACTGAAATGGATAGAGGGACACTTAAAAAGAATAATAAAAAGCAAAAAAAAAAATTGGATTTTTTTTTGTCTGTATGTATGTATGTACGCGTTTCACGCAAAAACTACTGGACGAATTTGAATGCAACTTTTTTTGGAACAACCTTAAAAGAACAGCTAAACTATTAAATATATGGAAATGGCGCCTTAGCAACAGTCGTTCAACCTGATGAAGATTTTTTTGCTGACGTATAAAAATTGAAGATTATGGAACATCTGATGAAGAACTCCAAGAGACCAGCTACTCTATAAAATAAATGGAAATGGGGCCTTAGCACAAGTCGTTCAACCTGATGAGCATTTTCTACTGACGACGTTTAAATAGACAGGACACGGGTTAGGACAAAGAGGGACTCGGGGTGGGAGTGTTGGTACACGGGATATTGTAGATAATGAGCAGACGAAGATCATTTATTGATTGAAAATATCACTTTTGATTCATTTTATCACCGCGACTGTACTACGAGTGCCTAATATATTCCCGCGGGATTACCAAATGGCTGAAATTTTGAGTACTGGAGTTTAGGTTACCACAGTTTGGAACACAAAAAGATTTTTCATCTAAGCGAAACTCACGCGGGCGAAGCCGCGGGCAACAGCTTGTATATAGATGCTCCAAACTCTCGGCGAGCGGAAGTTCTTGTTACTCGAAGGTACAAATATTACTATCAATCAATATAAATATTTTCTTTTGTTTATGACTGTTTGTGCCAAAATAAATGAAAAATAAATAATAATAAATGTATATACTAGCTGCGCCCCGGGGCTTCGCTCCTGTGGGAATTTTGGGATAAAAAGTATCCTATGTGCTATTCACGGTACTTTTCTACCTCTGTACCAAACATTAAAATACGTTCAGTCGATTTTGCGTAATTGAGACACAAACATCCTCATAAACTCGCATCCAAACTTTCGCATTTATAATATTAGCAGGATTCTGCCATTACCGTCTGAGTGACTGTTAGACAATGCACAGCAAAAACTACTGGGCGTAGAAACCTGAAATTTGGCATGTAGGTTCCTTAGGGAGTGTAGGAGAGCTCTAAGACAGGATTTCCCGAAATTTCCGCAGGAACATAATCTCTGGCCCATGCTAGGTTAGGTAGTTATTTTTAATCGACCGAGCGAGCGCAGCGAGCGAAGCGTCTCAGTTTCCACTAGCCGAAAATTCTTTTGTCTGTCCGGATGTTATCGCCTACAGGTCGCATTTCTTAACCGATTCTCATGAAATTTTGAGAGCAGGTTCGGTAATTTTATAGAATTTTTTAGTCGAGCCAGTTTTTCGAAATTTTAAAAAATGGCCGATATATTTAAAAAAAACCTCATATCTCAGCTATTTAAAAAAAAATCAAAAATATCATTTGACGTTTTTTGTTATTCTTATTAAGACGCAACTTTTTTGTCTGAACAACATAGTGAAATTCAATAAAACCGCTATAAATTCATATATTTAAAATTCTCATACGATAGTTCACAAAAAAAATCAAAAGATGGCGCAGCAAAGCTTTCAATACTCGCAAATTCGCTTATTGACGTGGGTTTGGCATGTTTATCTATATATGTATTTGGTATAAAATATAGTATTGTTAAATTAGCATCCCGTAAAGTCTTGAACCTACGTTGGGGCTAACTCAATATGTTTGATTTGTCCGTATATATTTATTAATATTATTTTTTAATAATATATATTATTCGAGGCAAAAGAGGCAGATTTCAGTCAATTTTTTAGTTGTATTGACCAACCACAAGAACATGTTTGGCCTATGTGTAAAATATGAGACTTTTTACTTTCTTTCCAGCATTGGTAGGTTGGTTTCAAAACTCTTCTAAGCCAGGGACACGGCAAAATATCGGTTATTTCGTGGAAGGGCTCGCGAGGTCTACTGTTCTTACAGAACAACTAGTACTATATTAGACATTTTTACTTGGACCTAATTTAATCTAATAAATATAAGTATTTTAAGTACATAAATAAAGCAGTATTTGAGTTCACAAAATATTAAATTATGCTCTATCAAATTTACATAAATATTAGTTCAGGGAACGAGCGCCTTTAAGTTCATTTGTAATATAATTTGAGAAATGTAAATAATACTTTCAAATAAATTTGGAATATTTATTGGGTTTCATTTTAAATTGCTAGGTGAGATAAATAAATAAAGATTTACGGACAAATGAATGACACAGATTGGGCCCTAAGCCCTAAAGTTTGAGATTTGTGTATTTTTACGACCTCCGTGGCCTAACGGTTATCACGCCAGACTGCCACACCGGAGGTCCCGGGTTCGATCCCCGGTCAAGTCAAGATGGAAAATGATCTTTTTCAGATTGGCCAGGGTCTTGGATGTTTATCTATATATATGTATTTGTCATAAAATATAGTATCGTTGAGTTAGTATCCCATAACACAAGTCCCTAACTTACTTTGGGGCTAACTCAATCTGTGTGATTTGTCCGTATATATTTATATATTTAAACTAATTTATACAACACCTAATAACACTTAAACCTTTCTCATGAATCACTCTGTATATTAGTGAAAACCTCATGGAAATCCAGTCAGTAGTTTTTGAGTTTATTGCGAACAGACAGACAGACGCCGCAGGGTTTTTGTTATGCAGTGGTAATTCTGATATACATCCATAGTGTTAAACATTTAATATGTTTTCCGTAAAAAGTGAATATTGACGACCTCCGTGGCGCAGTGGTAAAGACCTTGCCTCTGAACCAGGGGGTCCCGGGTTCGATCCCAGTTCAGGTCAAGATGGAAAATGATGTTTTTCAGATTGACCTGGGATGAGTTATTATCCCATAACACAAGTCTCAAAACTTTTTTTGGTGCTAGCTCAATCTGTGTGATTTGTCCATATATATTTACGAGTTTTTGCCTGTGGCTTCGCCCGCGTGAATTTCTCACGAGAACAGTGCTTTTTCTCGGGATGAATATATGGGCTATATCCTTCTCAGTACTTCTAACTATAAATATGCAAAATTTCAGGAAGATTGGTTCAGTAGGTAAAGCGTGAAGATGTAACAAACAAACAAACTCACTTTCGCATTTATAATATTAGTTAGGATAAGTGAATACATAAAATTAATATTCCACGTACAATGCGAAAATGATTCGCAGAAATAAATTGGTTTTCCATGTAAGAAATTCCCAACTACCGCTGCATTCAGTTCCCGCCTTCTGGAATCTCGGCGCGCGATGTCGCTGGAATAGCAGATCAATAACCTCGTGGCAGTCCAATAACCTTTGATTTGATATTATATAAATCATGCATTTCATTCAAACTTATATTTTATGCTTTATGCCTTTCGCCTAGGTTTCGCTATCGCTATAGTAATGCTTATTCATTTATTGAATAGCGAATTAGACGTGGCAGTCCAATAACCTTTGATTTGATATTATATAAACCAAATGCATTTCATTCAAACTAGTGTTGCAGCAATAGTGTTGACTATCGATAGTATTGTCAATAGTATTGTGACCTTGAAAAAAAGTCACACTATCGATAGGCCTAGGATAATATTGATACTGTCAATGTCAATATAGTATTGAAAAGCAATACTATCGATAGGCCTATCGATAGTATGACTATTTTTCAAGGTCAACTATCGATAGTTCTCAACGCTAATCCGAACTGGTATTTTATGCTTTATACTTTTCACCTAGGTTTCGCTATACTTAGTGATTCATATTCATTTATTATCCATTGCATATTACATATGTACACCTTAATTCTAATCATATGTACCTTATCAGGCAATGCAATGAACGAGAGGGCGATAGACTATAAAAATATTTAGGTATTACGCATCGAGGTATTTTACGACTGAATAGTGAGCATGATTTATCAGGTAATTTCGATATACTTATATTTTTAGTTCATAATATCAGCTAGGTTGTCGAAGGAGTTGTTATACTTTTTTTTAAATAAAAGATGGGTTTGCTCTTGACCACAATCTTGACCCAAGATAGAGATAAGGTCTACGGTGTAGCAAGCTTACCCAGAAGCAGCCTATTCACTCTAGTGCTCTGGTTTTGAAGGAGTCAGGTTGTATGTGCTCAGAAACACAGACGCAAGCACAAAAATGTTATCCAATGTCACTGAATAAGTAATAGGTACTAACCATAGACTTATCATATAATGCTAAGTTTATGGTACTAACGTACTAATATGTCACACTTCTATAAGTACTCATTGTTTTGCGATGCGGATTAGAGAATGAATGAACATAGAGAATTTACGAGGAAATCCTAGGGGATATTATGTGACACGACACTGAACATTATTCAGATAGTTATTTTGACAAGGCGACCAGTCTTCTCGTAGCTAAGATTTATATTCTTTTTTTTTTATTTGGTTCGCAAACTGGCTGTACAACACACAAGTTCATAAAAATACATGTAAGATCATATCATACAGTTGTCAGCGTTCTTGGAGCGAACACAGCATGCACATTGATATACAGCTCACAGTGGTTTTATTTTGAGTTCTTATCAAACTAGGGGGGGATTTTTAGACCCCCCCTCTCCCCTTGGTGATATGTGTGAGATTTGGTCTGACCCCACTCCTAAAACACACGTGAGATTATTCAAAATATTTTATTTAAAAAACAACACAATTTGCTTAATTATTTTTATTTGCGGCCCGGAGCTTCACCACCATGGGAATTTCGGGATAAAAAGTACCCTATGTGCTATTCCCGGTATTTTTCAACCCGTATACCAAATTTCATCGAAATCCGTCCAGTAAATTTTGCTTGATTGAGTAACAAACATCCTCACAAACTCACATCCAAACTTTCGCATTTATAATTTTTTGTATTTAAAAAAAAAACAACAGAATTTGAGTTTAGAATACAATTTAAGACTATTGAATGTAATATTTAGAAATTTAGGGAAAAAATATATAGATGAAACTATGGAATCACATAGTCGTCTGAAAAATAAAAAGAATAAAATATAGTCACAAGGTCATTTCATGGGTTTCCCATCCACTGCGAAAACAACCATTTGTCCACCCACGCTGAATAAATAACTCCGAAGTGCGAATATCCGTGTCCTATAAAACGGACATGTCCGTATCGCACATAACGTTATGTGTTTTATACATTGACCATAAACAACAATAGACTACACTGAAATCGTAATGATGACAAAATCGTAATGAAAACAAGTGTTCGTACTGGAAGAAATTTCTATAGAAATAAGTAGAACCTTTGTACTTAGTTTTCCTATGTTTTACTCGTATGTTTCCTTTGTATGTATTTGTTGTGTACAAAAATTAATAAATAAATGACAATGTTTTTTTTTTATTTAGCTAATAGGTCCCACTTATATTTTAGTACTTACGTTTTAGTATCTATGGCAATTGAAATATACTTATTCTATATACTTCTAGGCTAAAGTCTCCCCTTTATTTTTCCAACTACTTCTATCGTTCGCCAGTTGTTGCCACAGCTTATCAAAGGCTGAAAATACGTCAGACCACCTCAGTTACGGCTTATAAATTCTAAAATACAGATCTCTGTGAAATGATTTTTCCAGGCTGAGATAAAATTATCATAGATATTTTAAATTCCGAAATGATGTTTTTTGCTTTGGTTTGAAGAGAAAAATAATGTTTTTTTATTTAATATACTCATAAAAAAATAAAAGGAGCGTTTATAATAGTGACTGTTTTTTTATATCATACATACGTAGAATCACGTCTTTATCCCTTACAGGGTAGACTGAGCCAAGAGTCGTTGGACTCGAAAGCACGCTTAGCTCAATAGTGGGCTTTCTGATGGAATGGAGATTCAGATATAGTGACAGGTTTCTAGCCCATCGCTTATGAATGGAGGAATCTTCAGTCTAAAACCATATCAACATTTAATGTTATATCATTCTGACCAAGCTCTTTCTATTTCTACACTATGTCATTCAATATTGCTACACATCCAAGATGGCTAATTTAATTTATAGGGGACAGACACCGAATTTGTCCCTCGGTCCCTCCCGGCGGCGCCTTGCGTTAGCGACAAAACGCCGCTCGCTGCAATGCTGTGCTGTGCTTTATTGGGAACTAGCTTTTTCCCGCTGCTTCGCTCGCGTGAATATCCCACGGGAATAGTGCTTTTTCCCGTGATGAGAGGTACTCTATGTCCTTCTCAGTACTTTTAATGCGAGATTTCAGGATGATTGGTTCTATAGATAAAGCGTGAAGAGGTAACAAACAAAGAAATAAAAAATCAAACAAACTCACTTTCGCATTATAATACAAGACACAATACAATATACAATACAATGCCACAACCACAAGTATAGACGTGCAATTCATTCATATGACATTTACGCATAGCGCGGCTACGCGTTGCTTTGTTTCATTAGCTGCTCACGCAGGACTCCAGATCACTAAGAAGAGTGCGTGTTGCCTAAAACGTTATGCGGATAAAATTCTCGACGCATAATGTCATGAGCTTTTACGATCTCTTCTTATAGCTATCTCCCAAAAACATGTAGGTGTTTTGTAAATAACCCTACTTTTGCTAGTCACTACCACGTCCAATTTATTTATATTGCTCAACTAGAATTTGACCTCGTCTTCACTCGCGTGAATTTTGTTTTTCATCCATTTAGGGATTGGATATCCAAAATTCCTTACTTAGTGCTCACTTGTGCTATATACATAACTTGAACTTTACTAAATTTCAAGTTTACGTTCAACGCAAAAACAAAACCGTACTGTACTCAGTAAGTCGGCGCCTGATTTTACTAACATCTAAGTAAGTCTAGCATTGCTTCCAACATGCAAGTGTCACTTTTATGATTCACGTTTTAAAAAAATCGAGCTACTCACAAACCCACACGTACACGTAAAATAAAGAACTAAGTATTAGGAGTTAAAAATCAATCTCTTAAATTCTCTAGTAAATTTCTCCATACACGACACGTAGTTACTCAACCTAACATTCCAATTTCGCACGGCGTAGCACTGGTACGCACGTAGCATTCCGCTACGACCGGCTACGACCGCTACGAGTTGCTACGAAATCAATGCCGAGAAAGGAATGCCGCCTTGCAGTGGCTTTTCTTGGGAGTCAAAACGGCCACTTTGATGAAATCCATTTAATTGAACCTTATTCTATATAATATAAGGTTCATTTTTAAATTTTTAGGAAATGAGAATTGGATCATATTCCTAATTATCAAAGGTAATTTATTTGCTTTATGTTATAACTAGCGTATTTAAGCAAAACTATTGTTAGTATGGATATTTGTTTGTTACATCAAACACGACCAAACGGGTGGAGTTTTAATATTAGTACTAGCTTTTGCCCGCGGCTTCGTCCGCGCGTAATTCAATATTGTTAGTATTTCAGAACTGTGAAGACTGCATCACATTTCATCCAGTAGTTTTTGCGTGATGCGCGTGTTAGATATCAAATTTTACTATAAATATTGGTTACCTTATTTATGTTTATTTTAATATAAATACTCTTTAATTTGTAAATACGAAATTAATAATTGAGTAGGTAGGTATATTTTACATGTTGTCGTGATTCGATTTGTGAAGTGGGTAGATTTAGTTTACAAGGCGTTTGCCAATAGTCGTCTGACACACTTTATTGTTGGAGCTGGTGGTGATCAGACATGAAGATAAGTACTAGATATTACTATTTAAATGTATACTGTTATGTTGTTGCTTTGTCATATGAATATTCATTTGTGTTTCAATAATATTTCATGTTTTATGTTTTGTGGATTTCTATGAAATATAAGTGGCCCATCAGGGTATTTATAGTAATGAATATAGCCCATGTCATGATAGGGACCAATACTGTCTTAATGAGTTTCTTTCGGGATTTCTTCTCAGCAGTGGTCGTTCCGAAGTCCTAGTAGTCTTTAGCTTTGAAATTAGGGTTCAGTCTTATAATATACATTTGAACCTGATTGTATCTTTTCTTTATTTGAATTATCTACCTCTACCTACATTATGAATTGAGTAATAAAGTAAAAGTACAACTATATTATTAAAATCATAGCCATTTATTAACTAACATTAAAAATATATATAAATATACATACATATATATACATATTTAAATCTACTTAATCTATTACGCGCACAAACATATACAGACAGGCAAAAACTCTATAAAATCTTTTTGGCTTCTATTGGCCCTAAAAACTCCGGTTTTTATTTTTCTTAAAATATCTCATATTTACAGACATATGCCCGGGATTTTGTTCCCGTGGGAATTTTGAGAAATCCTAGATATGGAATGCCAAATTTGAGCACACTACGCCCATAGTAGTTTCGGCTGTGCGTTGAGTCAGTAACGGAAGAATCCTATTGTAATCCTAACTGATATGATAAATGCGAAAGTGAGTTTGTTTATTTGTTACCTATTCACGCTTCATCTACTGAACCAATCTTCCTGAAATTTCGCATACACATAGTCAGAAGTACTGAGAAGGACATAGGATACTTTTCATCCGGAGTAAAAGCACTGTTCCCGTGGGAAATTCACGCGGGCGAAGCCGCGGGCAAAAGCTAGTTTTATATAAATTGATTACGATTATTTATAGATCGAAGGTAAAGAAGAAAAAGGAAAAAGTTGGACGCTTTCTGTTAGATAGAATTGGCAGTTTTTTGCGGATTAAGGAAAGTATCGATAATTCTGCTTCAGTTACTGCGGAACTAAGAAACGAATAATATTTTTTTATTTGTTCCGTTCTGTTAGAAAGACGCCGGAAATGGATACGTATATAAAGGATACGGAAATGTGTTTGTAATAAGAATGATATTTAGAATTAAAAAAAAATATTTGGCGTAGAAGTATACTAATTATATTTTGTAGTATTATACAAATTTACAAAAATATCTTAAGTTTAATTGTACTATTTATAATATTTTATTTTAAGTCAATTGAAAACATATTTACAAATTATAAAAAAAAAACTAAAATTTAATATATTTACAAAAATGCCAGCCCCGACAGTTCGTTGCCCTGAGGTAAAGTGACTAGAAGGCTGGCAGCATTGCCACGTTGAATGGCAATGCTTAATCTCTGTGCGAGATAAATATATCCCATTGCTGGGCAAAAATCCTCCCTTAATTCTAACAATACAAAAAATTAGAACAAAATCCCAATTCTACGTAGGACATTTCTTATCAAAATATTTACATGATCTAATGAAAAACTTTAATGAATATATTCCAATAAGAAAATTATAAAAATATAAATTCTTTTAAAGTTAAGCAAGAAAGTTAATTCAATAATCTTAGCATCACTGTTATGACAGCCATTTTTTTTAATCGTTCATATTATTTCTACAGTACAATAGTCCGAGAGCTCGGTTACGGCATAATAGTCGAAGAGTTCGCGCTCTCGAGTCAGGATTCATATTGGAAAAGTTATACCCTCTGTGTTATTGGACAATCCATTTTCGCTTGACGGATAATCCGGGATGAACCGCCACTGTTTTGGATTGATTTTGAATAGCATCCGATATTTATAGCTTATTTATTTTAATTCTTCGTCTGTATTTTTTTTCTTTATTATTATTTCATTATATGTTCGGGTCAAATGTTGCTGGCAAGTTAAATTAGTCGTTTACACTCACACTACCTACTCAACTTAACCAAGTGTATCGCATAATTTAGCTGTGGAGTGATGTCCGTGGTGACCTGTATCTAAGGTTTCTTCGGAAACCTATCTCTCTCGCATTACAGGTGAATTAAGTTGTACCCAAGTATTTAATACACTTACTTTTGTGCCAAACCTATGTGAAAATTATTTTATGATTATTTTATTATTATTTTTTAGTACTACTTCCGCTTATCTCACATAGTTGAAATTATACACGTGTTGTCAGTTCTGATGACAATACATTATTATGATAAGCATGAGCTAAAGGTACAACGAATGTCTCCAACGAGGTAACTCCTCAACATGTATTTAATAAAGGTCTCACTGATGACATAAATTGCATGTGCCAAAATCGAAGGGCCAAAATGAAATTTTAGTAAAAATATATAGTAAGTAGTTAAAAGTGTAATGTAGTACTTATTAAATCCTAACTATCCTAACTAATATTATAAATGCAAAAGTGAGTTTGTTTGTTTGTTACCTCTCCACGGTTTATCTACGGAACCAATCTTCCTGAAATTTGGCATACACATAGTTAGAAGTACTGAGAAGGACATAAGGTATCTTTCATCCCGGGGAAAAGCACTGTTCCTGAGGGAAATTCACGCGGGCGAAGCCGCGGACAAAAGCTGGTTAAAAATCAAAAACAGTTGACTGAATTCAAATTTAGATTAAAAAGTTAGAGAGAGGTGCCTAATTTACAGAAATGAATATATATTTTCGGAAAGCAACCTTTCCGAGTTTAGTCGTTAAATTATAACTAATTTGGATAAATTTGGTTCTTTTGTTGTTTTTGGAGAACATTAAAGCAACTTATGTTTTATTTGATAATGCAAATTAGTCCGACATAATGTAGTTTTAAGTGAATAAACTTTTCTACATTTGCAATTTTTTTAAATGAAACAGAGCAACGAAATTAGAAATCAAATAAGAAATAAAAATTCGTTTCGACTATTTATTTTATACTAGCTTTCGCCCGCGTCTTCACCCGCGTGAATTTCCCACGGGAACAGTGCTTTTTCCCGGGATGAAAGGTACCCTATGTCCTTCTCCGTACTTCCAGCTATGTGTATGCGAAATTATAGGAAGATTGGTTCAGTAGATAAAGCGTGAAGAGGTAACAAACAAACAAACTCACTTTCGCATTTATAATATTAGTTAGGATAGGATGACAAGTACATTATTGCTAATAACTATAACACCAAATTAAAAAACAAAAAACTGTCAAACAACAAATACTGTATTTCTTACTGGGGTTCTAGACGTTACAATATGGCCAATATTACCTGTGATGACGTAAGCAATCTAACATCTATATCTTTAGGAACTACTTTGCATCTCACATACATGAAAATACATGGAACCTGAAGACATAACACTCATTTTTTGGGCAGTCGTGTCAAAAAGTGTGTAAAATCGTTCGCAAAATCACAAACTCTTCAACCCGATCGGAGATTCTTCGAATCTAGTGACCGGCAGCGATTCAATTTACAAAGGAATCAGTTGTCTGCAGTCTCAGCCCTTCTGGACCCTTTTCATATCCACAGAATAAGTAATAGTGCTTACAGAGGGTAACACGAACTAAGTCATACGAAACCTAATCGTATAGCGCGAGGGTTCATATTCTTTTGGAGTTACTAGTTTGAAAACTAACATCACTTAGAATCGACGACTTTCACGGAAAAACAAGCGAGAACACAAAAAAAATTAAAAATATATGAATCAAACTAGCTGGCGCCCGTGGCTTCGCTCGCGTTAATCCTTTCTTAGCGGATGCCTACGTCATAACATCTACCTGCATGCCAAATTTCAGCCCGATCCGTCCAGTGGTTTGGGCTGTGCGTTGATAGATCACTATGTCAGTCAGTCACCTTTAAGTTATATAGATTTTCAAGTACGTACGTACACCTGTTTTTAGTGAGCATGGGAGCGGTATTATTGTTAGTAAAAAATATATCTATCTGGCGTGTTAGGCGACCAAGACTGTTGACACGAGTTTCTTTCGCATTTCATCTCAGCAGCGATCTTTAAAAATAAATAAAGCGGTCGTTCTGAAATGCTAGTAGTTTGTAGCTTTGAGATTTATTTATTATTATTTTTGACGTGAAAGACAAATTTCAAGAAAGTATTTTTAACTTTTGACTCATATAAAATCGCTCCCTACACAGTAGACCTCATCTCTGTCCTCAGGCAAGATTGTGGTCAAGAGCAAAGCCATATATTATAAAAAAAAATACAGCAGTTTCTATTCTAGTTCTATTATATTCTGATTTCTGTGACGGAAATATGCCCCTCGTGGGGCCCTTTGGCCGAAGGTACCCAAACTTTCGTTGGAGTCCGACCCCTGTCATTGTGAGGCTGTTTGTATAACCATCTTATTGAGTTTACGCCCTTTTGGATTGGCATGCGATAAGGACGTTATTGGGATGATTATGCACCGTATACCTACTTTTTGACCACCTCTGTGGCCCAACGGTAATCACGCTGCTGGACTGTCACAATGGAAGTCCCGGGTTCGATCACCGGTCGAGTCAAGATGGAAAATGATCTTTTTCAGATTGGCCTGGGTCGTGAATGTTTATCTATTTATATATGTATTTGTTATAAAATATAATGTCGTATAACACTTCACGTCTTGAACTTACTTTGGGGCTAACTCAATCTGTGTGATTTGTCCGTATTTATTTATTTACTTTATCTATACATATAATAAAACTATAACCGGTCTAGTCTGTACATAGGCAATTTTTTTTAAATATTGGTCTTTATAGGGGCAATACTCATGAAAGCCTGAGTTTTATTTTTGTATTTTTGTCTGTCTTTATATTTGTACGTGCATTACGCAAAAACAACTGAATTAAATTCGCAGTAGGTACTACTCGTATGTACAGGAAGTTCAATTGTTTTTGTAACACTGATACCGTGTCTCTTGCCTATTTTTCCTCGAATTAAAAATAAATGCATTCTTTAGGTAAAATACAAGTAATAAAAACAAATATTACCTACTAGCTTTCGCCCGCGGCTTCGCCCGCGTGAATTTCCTACGGGAACAGTGCTTTTTCCCGGGATGAAAGGTACCTTATGTCCTTCTCCGTACTTCCAGCTATGTGTATGCGAAATTTCAGGAAGATTGGTTCAGTAGATAAAGCGTGGAGAGGTAACAAATAAACAAACAAACAAACTCACTTTTGCATTTATAATATTAGTTAAGATTAGGATAATTCTATTTAGTGTGTGAACTCATCTATAAACCAATCCAGCTGAGTCATACGACCCTTTATTTATACTCTAATCTAAAAGGATTCCACACTGAATAGCGTTCTCTGGATTCCTGAACGAAGAAATATCCCTGATCCGTGTATTTTAATATACGTATACGTATCCACAATTTCACATACGTGGCAAAAGCTAAAGTTACGACCACGACTTTGTGTTTAGCGACCGCCAATTATGTTCTGTGTTCTTTTTACAAAGACATTTGAGATAATAGAACGGTATTCGAGGAAATTGTACTATGCGATTTAAATTCTATCTGTTTTTTGTTATATTTGTTAAGTTGTCAGCTTGTCACTCAAAACCATTTCAACCCATTCGAAACTAACTTCACTACATTCTATCTGTTTTTGTTATATTTGTTAAGTTGTCAGCTTGTCACTCAAAACCATTTCGAACCATTCGAAACTAACTTCACTACATGTAAATGTATATACATTTGTCCAAGAGACCAGAGTGAAGTTGTTACAGCCCAACACAAGTTTAGATTCTGATCGGACTGTAAGTACTGTGTTTGTAAATGATAAGGCAATTTATTTATATTACACACTTACATGATCTATACATATAATAAAACAGTAAAAATATTTTGCCTGTACATTTAGTATTTTTGACTGAAATGGATAGAAGGACACTTAAAAAGAATAATAGAAAGCAAAAATATTTTTTTGGAATTTCTTGTCTGTCTGTATGTATGATCACAATAATCTCCAAAAGTACTGAACCGATTTGAATGAAACTTTTTTTGTTGTGTAGCTATTAAGCCTAGGCAACATTTAGGCTATAATTGATTTTGAAAACTGGAACACCTGATGAAGAATCAAAACAGAACAGTTAAACTATAAGAAATATGGATATGGTGCCTTAACAAAAGTCGTTCAACCTGATGAGCATTTTCTGCTAACGTACAAAAATTGAAGATCTGGAACATCTGATGAAGAACTGCAAGAGACCAGCTACACTATAACATATATGGAAATGGCACCTTAGTAAAAGTCGTTCAACCTGATGAGCATTTTCTGCTGACGAATAAAAATTGAAGATATGGAACATCTGATGAAAAGCTCCAAGAGACCAGCTACACTATAACATATATGGAAATGGCGCCTTAGCAAAACTTGATTAATCTGATGAACATTTTCTGTAGACGTATTAAAATCGAAAATCCGAAACATCTGAAACAGTTCGGAACACAAAAAGATTTTTCATCTAAGCGAAACTCACGCCGGCGAAGCCGCGGGCGACAGCTAGTACAATATAAATATGTTCATGAAATATTGTTGAATAAAAATACGATAGCGAAGGCTCATATTTTAATGAGACAGCTGATTTAACCAAACCACAGGCTGGCTATAAATAAACCTGTCTAAATTTAGCACATTTCGTTATAATTCTGATAGTAATTCATCTAATTAATCTTATAGGTACTAATAGCTGTGAAAACAATTTCCAGTTATTAAAAAGTATTATAATAATTTTAATTTTATATATCATAGATACAGGTTCAGAATAACGTCTTTATTCCTTACGGGCTAGACAGTGCCACGCTTAGTTGAATAGTGGGCGTAATGGAATGGAGATTTAGATATAGTGACAGGTTGCTAGACCATTGCCTATGAGTGGATGAGCCCTTTCCCTCGATTGACTCTGTACTCTGTACATATAGTATACTAGCTTTCGCCCGCAGCTTCGCCCGCGTAAATTTCCCACGGGAACAGTGCTTTTTCCCGGGATGAAAGGTACCCTATGTCCTTCTCCGTACTTCCAGCTATGTGTATGCGAAATTTCAAGAAGATTGGTTCAGTAGATAAAACGTGAAAGGGTAACAAACAAACCAACAAACAAACAAACTCACTTTCGCATTTATAATATTAGTTAGGATCACCTACCTGCTAGTGGAAAATGGCCATCATGATCATCAAACAGGGGCTTGTAGTTATAGTATTTTTCAAATCAGTTCGGATAAGATATACTTAGTTCCTATAAGCTAAACATTTTCCACGCAAAAAAAAACTGACGGATATTTTTTCACGTGTTTGCCCAGTCGGCCGTTTTGTATGAAATTTCACATTTCGTTTCCATTTGGGATTCCGAATTCGGAATCAGAAAACCGTACGTCTGTGCCCAGCTTCGAGGACTACCGTGCGCGTAAGTCCATGTTACTCTATGGCGCCCGGCCCAGCTTTAAAATCGGCCGATTTGAGTTGCGTAGGCCGATGTCGTTGTCAAGCACTTAAAAGGACGTGACGTCACGCCATAAGTTTGCACGGATACTGAAGAAAGTGTCGTTTTCTCCATATAGTTAGCGTATCTTATCTTAACACTCGGGGTCCGAGATCCGGAAGTACTTTAAACCTTGGGTTTTTTTTGTACTAACCCAAATGCCTTTCTCACCCGCAATTCTTCCGGGAATTCTGAAGAAGGACTGCATGACCTTCAGAATATTACCTGTTGCGAAGTGCCTATAGTCCTCCAGGGCCGGATATGCTGATCCAGGAGGGCCAGTCGCTTATTTGCCATCGGGTCACTCACAATAACACAGAATGTGTTTCATAGACTCCTCTGCTTCCGCCCAGGCCCTGCACAGAGGACTGTTGACAAGTTTCAGTTTGTAGAGGTGACTGCGATTTTCATTGTCCAGTCAAGACCCCAATATAGTAGCGTAAGTGAGCTTAGAAATAATTTTGGAAATTCCACCCTTAGGTTGAAAGGGTAAAAACGCAATTCCCGAGGCTCTATAAATATAACACAAGATGAATGATTACAATGACAAAGAATCAAAAGGGCCAACACCTTTTCAATTGCATAATTTATAACCTCAATTTTGGCCGAACATATTTCTGCCCTTTATGCTTGTGGGTTAATGAAGGGAAAAGGTCCTGGCTGTGTGTAATGACCCGTACGGTACATGGGGCCCTATTTTTGAAAGTATGACATACCGCTGAAAACGAATAGACTATTATGTCGCACTCGTCCTACTATGTCACTAAAAACATAAAAGCCTTATTTTTGAAATCACTCGTCTAGCAATGTTGCCAGTGATATGAAAATAATGCGAGAAATAATTTCTGCTCCATTCTACGCAACGAAAACCTAATCGGTAACGAATCGTAAAAAAAATGTTCGTAAATTTTCAATCAAAGAGAACGTAAGCGTTAAACGGAACGCATAATTGAAAATTCTAATAGACTCCATCTATATCCGTATCCGGTTGTCTATGTCATTCATGATTTTGACGTAAAAAACGTTCGACCACCAAATCATACGGAAACGAGTGATCTAGACCACTCGTTGCGAATTATTCGACATCGACAATTCAAAAATACGGAATAATTGATATCGAATGAAAAATCATTCGGCTCACGCTTTTTTGGTGAGTCACACTTTCAAAAATAGGGCCCATGGTGAGAATTGCCGGATAACCCTATTGGACTCAAGAAGGAATGATAGTTTGAATAGTTTTTACACGTGTCGCGAAATGATAAATGATATTTGTTTTTATCTATACATACAATAAAACAGTAAAAATATTTTGTCTGTACATTTAGTATTTTTGAATGAAATGGATAGAAGAATAATAGAAAGCAAAAATATATTTTTTGGAATTTCTTGTCTGTCTGTATGTATGTACGCGTTTCACGCAAAAACTACTGGACGGATTTGAATGAAACTTTTTTTGTTGTATAGCTATTAGGCCTGGGCAACATTTAGGCTATAATTTATTTTGAAAACTGGAACACCTGATGAAGAACTATCATAGAACAGCTAAACTAAAGGAAATATGGAAATGGTACCTATCTTTGCAAAAGTTTATCAATCTGACGAGCATTTTCTGTTGACGTACAATAATCGAAGATCAGGATCATCTGATGAAGAACTCCAAGAACCAACTTACACTATTACATGTATATTAGATAATAATTAATTTACTTACCTACTTCTTTTATCTTATTTATTTTGGACTTACTATAAATTATTTTAAGTTAAAAAAATCGTAACGTTTCTATATTTTTGAAATCTTATGTACATTTTGAGCTATAACCTATTTCCATACTTACTTAAATTGTTATTTTTAGGGTTCCGTACCTCAAAAGGTAAAAATGGAACCCTTATAAGATCACTTTGTTTTTAATGTAATGGCTGTAACCTGTTTTATACACCTTAATAAATAAAATATAAATCTCTCTCTCTCTCTCAGCCAAAAGACGTCCACTGCTGGACAAAGGCCTCCCCCAAGGATTTCCATAACGACCGGTCCTGCGCTGCCCGCATCCATGCGCATCCCGCGACTTTCACCAGGTCGTCGGTCCACCGAGTGGGAGGCCTGCCAACACTATAACCGGAAAATATAAATAAAATAAAAATGTATCTATTGCCCCAGAGGGGCATCGTTTTTTTTCGCTCACTAGTTGGCGCTACTGGCAATTGTGGTCCTGTCAATGGTACAATACTGTCATTTGAATTTGACACGTTGACTTTGACAGCCTTGTACCATCTGACAGATGTCTGAAACTCTTTCGTCGGTGCTGACATCTGATGGAATCGCACTATTATTTAAATGTGTTTCTTGTTATATCATAAAATAACCCCTGGGCTTCTGTTCCGTGGGTATTTATGGATGAAAAGTACCCTAATTGCTCATCTCGGCATTATTCTACCCGTGTACCTTTCATCGAAATCCTTCCATTAGATTTGGCGAGTTTGAGCAACAAACTCGCCAAACTCACATCCAGACTTTCGTATTTACAACATTAAGATATTAGTAGAATAGGCAGAGAATAGTCTATTGAAACTATCTTGTCGTTACCCTACAAACACTGTGTATCAAATATCTCTTAGACCGAGATTGATAAGGTCCAGAGTTCGATACTCCGCGGTCTAGAAAAAGGTGTGGATATAATAAATAGCTGTGTTCGGGTTGAGGCTATTAATTTGTGTCATGTTAGGATCTAACGTAGTGTCCAGAAAATAATGAATATTTACCGTCAGATCACGTCTATATCCCTTACGGGGTAGACAGAGCCACGAGCCGTGTGACCCGAAGACATCACGTGAATAGTGGGCTTATTGGTGGAATGGAGATTCAGAATAGTGACAGGTTGCTAGCCTATGACAAGAACCCATTCCCTTGATTGTCTTTTACAATCTGCGCGGGAAGAGAAGCAGCTGGCACATTTTTATTCTTCGCTCCCCAGTGCTACAATTTATTTTTGTTCCTGACTGTAAATAAGACATCAGATCAGGGCTTGTTACTAGTTCGTACCGGTACCAAATTCTCATATAAAGTACCGGTTCTTTCCGGGAGTTTATATACAGAACTAGCTTTCGCCCGCGGCTTCCCCAGCGTAAATTTCCCACAGGAACAGTGCTTTTTCCCGGGACGAAAGATACCCTATATCCTTCTCCGTACTTCTAACTATTTGTATGCAAAATTTCAGGAAGTTTAGTTCAGTTAGATAAAGCGTGAAGAGGTAACAAACAAATAAATAAACAAACTCACTTTCGCATTTATAATACTAGCTGCGTCCCGGGGCTTCGCTCCCGTGGGAATTTCGGGATAAAAAGTACCCTATGTGCTATTCCCGGTATTTTTCTACTCGTATACCAAAATTTCATCGAAATCCGTCCAGTAGATTTTGCGTGATTGAGTAACAAACATCCTCACAAACTCACAAACTCACAGACTCACAAACTCACATCCAAACTTTCGCATTTATAATATTAGTATGGAGTATGGATTAGTTAGGATTAGGATTTGGAAGTCCTACATCAGAGTTTGTAGATATTTTTGTGTGTAGTTAAATTAGTATGTTCCTATTTAGTTATGATATAAGCATAGTTAAATTTTGCAACCATAAAAGGTACCACTTCCAGACACTCGCAAACCTTCAGATAAGCTGCACCCAGCTGTATAATTGTCGTAAAAAAGCTACTCATTCCCACTCGGACACGTTTTTCTACACTTTTTATGTAAATTCGAGTTTAATGTAGGGTGGAATCCATTTCATTATTGGGTTTCTATTGTAACTTCGTAAGATCGTTTGATGAAATTAACTGGAGAGCGAAGTGATAGCCAAGTGGACTAGATGCTCGACTTGAGTTCGAAAAGCATCTCACTTTTATCAAAAATAGATAATAAAATTAATTATTTAAATACTTGTTTAAACATTACTACTTAACGACCTCTGTTGCCTGGATATCACGCCGGACTGCCATACCAGAGGCACAAAATTAATATAAGTACTATGTACCAAAGATCCCGGATTCGACCCCCGGTCGGGTCAAGATGGAAAATGATCTTTTCCAGATTGACCTGGGTTTTGAATGTTTATCTGTATATGTTAAAACATAGTATCGTTGAGTTAGCATCCCATAACACAAGTCTCGAACTTACTTTGGGGCTAACTCAATCTGTGTGGTTTGTCCGTATATGTTTATTTATTTACTACTACCGGTGACGTAGACACGAATGTTTTTTTTCTAGATTTACGGGTCAGAGAAATGATTTTTCATTTCAAATTATTATCCTGGCCATCAGGTATTGTTGTTTGTTTGTTTTTCCTTATGACAATCGCCCTCATATACAACTGAAAACTCAATATAAATTCAATACATTCAAATGTAAATTCGATTCAAATTTGAAATTGTTCGATGTATTCAATTTGATTTTGTGTGCGAGTGAGCTAAAATCAAAGTAATCAAGGTGAAGGAAGGTGTGGTGAAGGAAATCATCGTTAGGAAATCTGTACATTGACTGACTGTTAAGTTTACTAGTGTGTAACAGCTACTGCCACTAGATGGCGGTAGTCGTAAAGGTCATGTCAGATGCCTTCAGACGACTTGGATAAAATCTGACACCAGTGTTAGTAAAAACATATTCGATAAAAAAAGAAGAAAGAATGGAAGTAATATATATTTATGATTTATTTAAAATAAAGCTTCTTCGACACTTCTACGTCTTTATTCGTAATTCCGTGAGTGTATCAGATTTTCTTTTAATTAATTGTCAGTCAGGCTGCCACCGTCAATAAATAAACCTCGGTCAAAGTCGGCTAGAATTAATTAATTATGTCGGTCCCGCAGAAACCTAGGCGGAAACTACTCAGTAGCTGATGGCTAACTTACTTCGCCACAAATCAATTATGGTTAAATAATTTTGGCATATATGCTGAATTTTCTGGTAATAATATCTAAAATATTCAGTTCTCCATTTTTGCTCAACTATCTAGAAAGATTTGTATGTGAGTTAAGTAGATACTTTACGAGCTGTGGTTCAAGGTTTCGCTTACGTAGGAATTTTGGGATAAAAAGTACCCTATATGCTATTCCTGTTCTTTTTCTACCCGTGTACCAAATTTCATAAAAATCCGTCCAGTAGAGTTTGCGTGACTGAGTAATAAACATACTCACAAATTCACATCCAAACTTTCGCATTTATAATACCAGCCGCGCGCCGGGGCTTGGCTCCCGTGGAAATTACTTATTAATTTTGATAAAAAGTACCCTATATAAAAGAAGAAAGAAATACCGGGAACACCTGGTATTTTTCTATACGTGTACCAAATTTTATCAAAATCCGTCGAGTAGATTTAAATCAGCGATTCTTCTTGATCCTACATCCCTTCCGTCATATGTATTTGAAGTAACAAAGTTCATTAAGTTAATCTCGACTTCCCGACCCACGCTCAATCCGTTAATCCCTTGAATATTTCATTAATTTCTGTTAAACGAAAGCCTTAATTCGATGGAGCTGAAGCTCCATTTGTGAATAACAAATATTTAACTAATCTAAGATGGAAATCAAAGGGAGAATGCTACTTACGACTCACAAGTTACAAAAGGACTTATTACGACGATGTAAGTACTTCCGAGAAAATCGCCATTAAGTAAATTAGATACAGATGTCAAGAGAATTACAAGTACTTACAAACATATGATTTCCTATTTTTTTTTTGTAATTTCTTTAATTTTAGTTTAATTAGTTTCGTTACTTGTGCCTTATTTTATTTATTTATTTAGAACTTTAGTAGACCAAAATTCTAAAGCACTTATAATTTTCTACAAATTGTATTATAGAATATCTCAAGAAAGTAACAGCGTCGCTCCAAATTTAACAAACAGGTACACAATGAACCTCAAATTCCGAGGAATCTATTGTTAACAAATCCCCCTATTTAGAGCAAGTGGAAAATTACAAATATTTACAATTAACTACATTGCTTCTGCCTATTCGGTTGTGTGTATAAAATCTTTCCTCTCTCTTTCTGTACGAGTGAAGACGTAGCATGTAGTGTACGTTTCATTTCAAGTTCCTCAAGCGTCATTTATTATTTATTTAATACTAGCTTTCGCCCGCGGCTTCGCCCGCGTGAATTTCCCACGGGAACAGTGCTTTTTCCCGGCATGAAAGGTACCCTATGTCCTTCTCCGTACTTCTAACTATGTGTATGCAAAATTTCAGGAAGATTGATTCAGTACATGAAGCGTGTAGAGGTAACAAACAAACCAACAAACAAACTCACTTTCGCATTTATAATATTAGTTAGGATTAGGATTTATAGGTACCTATTAAAAAAGATCAAAAAATAATAGTAACCATTGTTATCGTCATGTTGGCAGTAAAAGTTACTAGCATGGGACCGGGACTTCGTTCTCGTGCGAATTTCGGAAACTCCTCTCTTAGTGCTCCCCTACACTCCCTAAGAAACCCTATATGCCAAATTTCATCTACAATAAAATTTATTCATGGATATATTACATCCATAATCTTTATGTATGTTGTTACGCACATGCAACTTTGTGTCATACATTCCATTTAGGTAGATAGATAGATAGATAGATAATACGTTTATTTGTATCAGCTGAGACACATAACATAACAAACATAACATGAAATAAATGCAAAAAGTTCCTAAATATAGCAAAAAACAAAAAGGTACGTCTTATAATTCTACAAGATGGCACTCGTACTTCTTACCGCCATCTATTGGCCGTCAAATAACATTAATCAAATTAAATAACACTTAGGAGGACAGGGCGCAGCTAAGAAACTCGAAAATAAGAATAGATTAATCTGGCCACTTAACGCCGAAATAAAATAAAGAAAAGGCCGAAAAACTAATTAAAAATATTCACGTAATAAAAAGTAAATTAAGTTAATAAGTACATACACCATACAAATATAAAGAAATCAAGAAGACAGTAACAGCGGTACAAAGGCGACCAACTAATTGTATGCCTCTGAAAATATGGGACGTTTACGAGTGTTCGTTACGTGGAACGAAACGGCTCTTTTACAGGATTGCGCGGGAAAACCAGCGCTAAAAGAAAACGGTTTGTTTATTGTGTGTCGGACTTACGATTGTGTGTCAATGCCTTCCATCTGACGGATGGATGCATAGACTAGGAAGTCTATGCATCCATCCGTCTGATGGAAGGCATTGACACACAATCGTAAGTCCGTTCCGTCCGTAATAATCGTATGAGTAGGTACTACCCCTAGGAAGGATCCTAGGGGTAGTACCTACTCATAAATATGAACATCTTTTTGTATGGGACCAACTCTGAAATCATAAAAAATAAAACATGTTATAACTCTCTTTTTAGTCGTATTTCCTCATGACTGAGGGTCGTGGTCATTATATGGAATAAAACACACACAACGACTCTCATGGAATTTTAATGGAGTGGTTTGCCATTGCCTTCTCCATTTCACACACTAGCTGATAATCATCAACCAGAGTGCAGGTTTCCTCACGATGTTTTCCTTCACCGGAAGCAAGTGGTGGTCGATGAAAACTAACATGAGTCAGATTGGTATACAAACTCATGTAGCCCGGGCAGGATTCGAACCTGGGATTTTGTATCCACAGGCGGGCGCCCTACCACTCGGCCACCACCGCTTCCACCGTTATAACCACCGTTATAACTCTACTCGCCCAAAATGTATGGAACAAATGTTTTTTTTTTTTGAGGTTTCAGAGTCGGTCTCAGACAAAAAGATGTTCATATTTATAAGTACTTTCACCCCTAGGAAGGTTGTTAGTTAATTACAAATAACCCTGTATATTGACGCTATTAGTATACAACTATACATATAATAAGTCCATGGATGGAGGTGATTTCAAAAGTATTGTTACGAGTATTTGCATAGACATGGAAAAAAAATGTCATTCTGATGTTTTTTTATGTAAAACATCATTGGCGCGGCTTGGTAGTAAAATCAACTCGGATGTCGTAACGGAAAATGGCATGGTGCCTCATGCCACAATACTCATTCGTTTTACATCTTCTGGGCATCCCGTGACGGTTAACTTATTTTTTACTTTATGGTTGTGTTTTTTAAATAGAAGATTACATTAATAATAATTATTTTTATATTTAAAAATATTTTAGAAAAACCTTAAAAAAAAAAAATTTTACTTGCGTAGTAAAGTGAAATACGAATATAGATTAACTTATTTATCTTTCATATAAAACGTCCACCGCCATCAAGCGGCAGCCGTTAAACACACGAATAAATAAATTTATCTACGCATTTGGAAAAAACATTTGCTACAGTTTCTTTAGGTCTTCATTTAATTAAAGAAAATATGCATGAAAAACATAAAATGCCTTCTTTTTTCTCACTATGTATGTATGTATGTATTTATCCATTGTTTTAACACTATTACTTATATCTATATTTACGATACAAGCTTGTTATTTAAAAAATAAAAAAAAACACGACTGACAACTCACATAGGAACTCATGTCACTCGGAGGAATGCGAGGAATCCAAAAAAACCTCTCATATTAAAATCTGTTCAGCCGTTCAGGACTTATGGTGGAATAAAGAAACTTACATACATGAACCCTGAAAACATAACACTCCTTTTTTGGTCAGTCGTGTAAAAAGCAAATGGATAATTCCGAAAATGTAAGTAATGTATTTGAAGTGAAAATCTAGGCTAAGCCAAACGTCTAGGAAAGGGCAAACCTCTCGTATATCGGTTTCCAATAACTGCCGACGATTTACATTATAAGTACTAGAAATGGGACTTGAACTATATTTACATTGGCTAAGAGCAGTCTGTCTGTATGTATAGGTAGAAAACGATCGAAGAAAGATAGAAAGCAAAAAATATTTGTTGTAGGTACAGTCACATGCAACGAAATCTAACTCCTATCTCACAGAATCCTAATCTCAGGAGGGTCACGTTTATATGCATCTGACTGTATGTACCAATTAGTAGTTTATTTATTTTGTAACTAGCGGCGCCCTGGGGCTTCGCTCCCGTGGTAATTTCGAGATAAAAAGTACCCTATATGCTATTTCCGGTATTTTTCTACCTGAATACCAAATTTCATCGAAATCCGTCCAGTAGATTTTGCGTGAGTAACAAACATCCTCACAAACTCGCATCCAAACTTTCGCATTTATAATATTACCTATATAGTAGGATTGGTGACCAAGAAATTCGTTGCGTGTGCTAAATACTAATGAACAACACTCAACAGCCCATTCTAAGCTAATATCGTGGGTCCGCTGGACACAAACACCAAAACGTACACGACACAAAGGAGTCAAAAAGCGCAATTTAGAGAATTAAAAAATAGACCATTTAATAATTAAAATTGATCAATAAATTAGAAGACATTCCTTCAATTGGTTCCCTCTATTATGGTTGAGCTTTCCGATGGCTGACCCTCGCGTCAACTCGTGAACGGGTGTTGCCAGAGGGATCCTGCTTCGGTCCTGATTAGAATTTTATTTTTATTTTTTGTTCTTAACCAATTTATTGTGGTAACTTGATCACAAACATAACATGTTTTATTATTATTATTTTTTTCTTATATTTTATTTTTGACTGTACACAATCTAGTGTATGTATAAAGTTAATAAATAGCCCCTCTGGCAAATTAGGCGACGAAGACTGTTTCATGAGTTTCTTTCGGCATTTCTTCTCAGCAGTGGTCGTTCCGAAATGCTAGTAGTTTGTAGCTTTGAGACATAATATATTATGATTAAATAATTAGTTATCGACGTGAACCAACTTTCTTTGACGACGTTCGACGTTCTTTGAAACCAAGTTTCAATAAAAAATTTTGACTTTGACTTTGACTTCAATAATAAGAAAAGAAGGACATTACACTGACAAGATTCCCTTGGGTTCATGGCTCAAAAGCGTAATTTATGCAAAAGAAATAGGAAGTAAAACAACCAAAAAATTGGCGGGAAAGATTTAGTATTCCCCTTGGGGCCAACACGATCAACCCGCAATATTGGCAATTTAACCGAACCAGGGCCCCTTCGCTGCATACTTATTAGATCACATATAATCATATTAACATACAATATGCAATAATATTGCGTCAACGGAACATACATACTCCAATCTACGCTTGCCAAAAAAGAGTGTATTGGCCCATTATTTTGTGGTCACTTTACTAGGTTTATTTTGCATCTTTTGTGCGTCGATTCTTATTTATTTATTTATGTACACAACAAATGCAACATGAAATACAGTAAAGCAGTACAAAGGTACTACTTACTTCTATAGAAATTTCTTCTAGTAGACTCTCGAAATAAAAAACCGGCCAAGCGCGTCTGGTCAAACTCGCGCACCGAGGGTTCCGTACACGCAAAGCATCTCACATTATAGCTCTAACTAAAAGTTTAACTAGTTTCAAAAACACACTTAACTTTGCAGTTCGATCCATAAGACTCATACTGAATCCAGCGCAAAAATAAGTTTGTAACACTTTTTTTAAGACTTCCAATAAAATATTTACAGTTTTCAGATTTATTCCTGTATAAGTACTGTTAGACCTTGCTTTTCGCCAAATTTCATAATTTTAGGTCAACGGTTTTGGTTGCTGCCTAAAATCGCAGAATATGCGAAAATTCGCCACATTTACGGTAATATCTCTTGATCGCGTTGACGTATAATTTTGATTATTTTTTGCTGAAAGAGGCCGAGTATTCGATATTAATTTCAATTTTTTACCTTCAGGCGTTCCTGAGAAAAAAAGTTTGATAGACAGACGGACAAAAAATGATCTTATAAGGGTTCCGTTTTTACCTTTTGAGGTACGGAACCCTAAAAATAGGAAAAAGTGGCAGGAGAGGAGAGGGAGAGAGATTCTTCTTCTTCTCCCTTACCATTTCCCATTCATAACGGTTTGTCAACTTCTTCCACTACGCTCAATAGCACAGAGAGATCTAAATTCCATGTAAGACTATACTTTTTGGTTAGTCGCAAAAATATTTCATTTTTGAAACCAACGGTATTTCATTTGATTAACATGTAATAACTGTAGAATAATCACTCTGCCTCAGGCCTATTTCTATTTGATATGACAATCCTATTCCCAAATGCCTAAATTACAGTCCAAATCCAAA
Organism: Ephestia elutella; assembly: GCA_018467065.1. Lineage (NCBI taxonomy): Eukaryota > Metazoa > Arthropoda > Insecta > Lepidoptera > Pyralidae > Ephestia > Ephestia elutella. The sequence goes on from CM031589.1 coordinate 9,971,805, forward strand.
CCCACGTTTACTGTCATCAACTGACATAACCGTTTGCAAAAATCATATGGACTGAATTTCAACACGGTTACATCGAAATTGATAATATTCACTTTTTTCTTTCAGGAAATTATGAATCCTAACTAATATTATAAATGCGAAAGTGAGTTTGTTTGTTTGTTTGTTTGTTTGTTACCACTCTTCACGCTTCATCTACTGAACCAATCTTCCTGAAATTTCGCATACACATAGCTGGAAGTACGGAGAAGGACATAGGGTACCTTTCATCCCGGGAAAAAGCACAGTTCCCGTGGGAAATTCACGCGGGCGAAGCCGCGGGCAAAAGCTAGTGAATAATAAAACTGCCATAAAATTCATAAAAACTGACAATCAATTACGGCCAACTGCAATAGAATTTCTATCTCTGTGGGGCATCTATTAAGTTATCAGAATTTAATTAAAACGGGTCTAGCCAATTACCTGTCGGCAATAGACGATAGTGGACGATAAACCACCGCCATTAGACGTCTTGTTAACATTCCTGGGTAAATCGAAAAGCTGCTGTTTACTTGGCTGTACATTTTTATGTCTTTCGTTTTTAATAGGTACCTTTTTATGTGTACAAAGTGGTAACGGCTTAGACTTCAGCGAATACGTCAGGCTGTACAAAAATCTGACTTATTTACATCGAGTTACACATACCATACCACCACGAACCGGAAAACGAGTGTTGGCAGGCCTCCCACTCAGTGGACCGACGACCTGGTGAAGGTCGCGGGTTGCGCATGGATGCGGGCAGCGCAGGACCGGTCAACGTGGAAATCCTTGGGGGAGGCCTTTGTCCAGCAGTGGACGTCTTTTGGCTGAGAGAGAGAGAGAGACACCTACCATATTCTAACTTAATGACTTGTATCTACTTATATACGACAACCTCCGTGGCCCACCGGAGGTCCCGGGTTCGATCCCCGGTCGGGTCAAAATGGAAAGTAATCTTTTTCAGATTGGCCTGTGTCTTGGATGTTCATCTATATATGTATGTATTTGTTATAGAATATAGTATCGTTGAGGTAGTCTTCCACAACACAAGTCTCGAACTTACTTTGGAATAACTATATTTATTTATTTAATACATGTCCTTCTCTCAGCCTAAAGACATCCACTGCTGGACAAAGGCCTCCCCCAAGGATTTTATCCATGGGGGGTTTTGCCGTAATCGCCACGCTTGGCTGGCGGGTTGGCGATCGCAGTGTGATGGCATAGTACGCGGAAAGATGCTGCTGCCCATCCTCCGGTGTTTTAAATCCCTTAGTCGCCTCTTACGACACCCACGGGAAGAGATGGGTTGGTGCTATTCTAGGGCCACACCACAGGCCCATTTAATACATGTACTAAAAAAGATTATACCAAGTATTCTCTGTTACCATATAAACTTATTCCGCCAAGTACTAAAAATACATTTTTTGCAAATATGTTTCTAATGATAGCGATCGTGTTTGCAGACATTGTTTGTGGTGATTGGTGTCATTATACTCATAATGGAGGGTGTGTCAATATTATTGGAGCAATCATTACCAATGGCATTAGGGTGATCAATCATACCCTACAAATTGACCTGGATTATTTTGGAAATGTCTTTGACAATACATGAAAATAAATGATTGTAATTTCATTACAATCATTTAAATAAATGATTGTACTTTCATTACAATCATTTATTTGTAGCCGTCCATGCTGGTCTGGGAGCAGCGTTGCCAGACCGTACCAAAAAGTACGGTTTTCCGTACTATTCATCACACAACCGTACTACAACCGTACCTCAGCGTAGACCGTACCTTTTTCGTACCTTTTCTATATAAGGTTTTTTTTTGTTGCTGTTTCCTACAAAGGGTAGAAAAAAATCACCTCCTGTTTTTGTCAACATTCTGAATTTGCGTTTAAAAAACTTTTTTTGTTCCAACCAAATAAGACTTGGCTGTTTGGATTACATTCAACAAACAACAACAGACAAACAATTTGTTTTAGGGAATAGAATGACTGATATTAATATTACCTAGGTACTCCATTCCGTAACTTTGTTGATAGATGATGAAAATTTATAATATCGATGTGTTTCGAACAAATCGTACGCACCCCCCCCCCCGTCATCTCGTGAGAACTGGCCCAACCGTACCTTTTCAGGAAGGCAACCATACTTTTTTGGGACATCATACTGGCAACACTGTCTGGGAGCGAAGAAAAAACATAGAATGTGCCAGCCACTTTTCGTCCCGTTTATTTTTGTACCATTTACATTAACTTATTTGTGATTGGGATCTCCATTTAAGTAAATAATTACCTGTGTTAGGAGATCCCGCTCTTCAATAACAACAGTATGTACATATTAAGGTACTTATATAACTAAAAACTGTTGCATTAGTCTATTTTAACCACCTGTTTTATGTTTGTGTATGTGTATAGGTGGAAGAACGCGTGTTTGTGTGTGTGAGCATAACGTGTGTGTGCTGTACTGTCAAATAAGTGGACTAATACATAAGGTTTCAATTTCATCGCAGATTATAAAAGACAATCGAGGGAAAGGGCTTCAAACTGGGGATTCTCCGTCACTATATCTGAATCTCTATTCCATCAGTAAGTCTACTATTCAGCTTAGCATGGCCTTCGAGTCTGACCACTCTTTGCTCTGTCTAACCCGTAAGGGATAGAGGCGTGATTCTAGTATGTATGTAATTTTATTACAGGAATTTCGGGATAAAAGTAATTATAAGGTAGGTTTTATACTTTTACCTATGCACCTTACTAAAATCCAAATCAAAGTTTTGGCGTGATATAGTAACAAACATAATCACACATTTATAATAGGAATATGTGCCCATTTCTGAAATGCCTTGACACAAAGACGATACCAGAATATTTTTTATTACGAGTTACTGAACTTTATTTACTTGTCTAAATAAAATTCACCGTATTGTACTAAAAATAAGATCTATAATAGAGTGGCTGGCGGGGACAGCTGTGCGTTTGTTTTTGTTAGTTGATCTCGGCACCGCTTCAAAGCTGATCAATATTGATACAAAATGGTGACGAAAGCTGAATTATTTGCGGTGACTCCACGGTTGAGTAACTTTCCTGTGTAGTGCTTTTAGAATTAGGAAACCCTACGTTATTTTTTTTTTAGTTACATACATACATACTTACATAATTATCACGCCTTTTTCCCGTGGGGGTAGGCAGAGACTAGCGATTTCCACTTGCTACGATCCTTACAGATCTCTCTCGCTTCCTCATTCACTCATTACTCATTTAAATTTCTACATTTTTAATGTTGCCATAATAAAATACCTACAGTGTATTTTTTGTCCGAATTTGAAAAAAAAATTGAAAAAAAAGAATTATTCGAAAATAAATAACAAGATCAGATTAGAATTTTTTTATGAAAAGTCGAAATTAGTTTTTTCCTCTCTACCAGTAGGCATTTAAAATAAAATAAATAAATAAAATAAAATAAAATCTGTGCTAGCAGTTTCGTATTCTATCAAAGTTCAATCTATTTCTCTGTTTATTTTTTTTGTGTATTTAACACAGAGATGGCGAGTGGGCTATCCATTATACATCCAAACATGTTCACAATCTGAAAATCAGAAAAAAACGAAGAGGTCACAGGCCTATTTCCTGAATTTTCCGAAATATGTGCAGTAGTTTAGCCGTGAAAGCGTAGCAGACAGACATATAGACATGGAAGTATGGATGGACCTTAATACTCAGACGATTTTGGTTAACTGCATCCTACACTCCTTCCATTGAAAGGTTGTCTGGAAGAAATTGCATTTGCGATAAGTCAGTCTTTGAGCTCATTTTTGTATAAACTGGAAGTTAACTTAAGCTCTCCCCACCAAATCAACAGGTCAAAAATACCTTTCAGTTAATATTACAAGGTCGTACACCCTCAGCTCACAGCGCTGTAAAAGCACAGTAAATGAGAATGTATAGTCTAACCCGACTTTTATTACGACTGTGACGAAAAGATATGCTTTGTGCTCGGATTATACTATTGCAGTTATATATATGTATATATATAAGTGAAGTTTGACGTGTGTTTTTGAGGTTTGAAATATCGCGAGTTAATTTTCGAGTCAATTTCAATTCAATAGGGTAGATGACAACAAGTCAAATTAGATACTTTTTTCTAAAATGTCAAAAACAATAATTTATATGGGATTTGTATGACAGTACTCAACAGTGACGTCACTTTTAATGGAGTCAAAAAGCATCCCCATTTTACTTCTATCAAAACTAAAAAATAGTAAACCATGTTATAAACAAAATTGATCAATTAAAGTGACATTCAATTATTATGTTTCACTATTTAAATTTTTATGAAATGTCAACTTTATTATCCATGAAAAATTATTAATCACAAAATAACAAAAATATTCTTATATAAATATAGGTCATTATACAAACAGTACGTTGTCAAAATATTTCAAATATAAAATTTGTCATAAAAATACACATCCTAAAATTTAATTACAACCCGCCCCTTAGCGTTTCTGGTGCAAAGGTGCCCAGAACGCTTGCCGCGTTACCGCGCTGAATCGCTATGGCCATCCTTTGCACCAGAAATGAGCCAGAGCTTGAGTCCCCAGTGTTCACAGCTATCCGTTGCCCTATCTCCTTTAAAAGGCGCTTAGCGTCCGATCCCCAGCTGCCCATGGTCTCCACAGCTATGGGCACAAAGATGTATTTTGGCTCCATAGCCGCGTACTTCTCCCGTTTTTTATTAGCCGCATCCTCAGCAGCCGCCGCAGCCGTGCATGCAGTACGCCCAATGTGGCTGATGGCCACCGTGCTGACGCAGGTCGCGTCCCAGATTAGGCATCTGCCGTGCCTCCACGGCACCAGCGTCAATCCGTCAGGCCTCTTGCCATCCGACCTGCTAAGACCTGGTGGCTCCAGCATGCAGGGTACGTTGGCTGTGACGAACGCTCTGCGGACTATATCATTGAGCGCATGATGCCGTGGAAACCTACCCGAGCAGCGACGACAACTCAACGCGTGATAGCCGTCGCTCTCCACCATGGACCCACAGACGCATTTATGTGGTTCACATACTCTACTGCCCAAGCGGAGTGCCACGGCTACCCGCATCGAGTCGTCGTCAAGTAATGTGCCCAAATGAGGTGACGGAAGAGCATGCAGCCATGCCCCTGATTCTGGTTGGGAAACAGCTTTAAGCCTTGCCAAATCCGCCCCTGCAGCAGTACCCAATAGCTCCTTATGGACCTTCTCTGAACCAACGTCATCCCAAGCTCGCTGGACCGAAAGGGAAATTGGGCTTGGCGCACCCAAGTTGTCGGCCGCCCAGGCTAACTCCGCATCGGATACATAGGGTATGCTTACCTTGCTACCTTTAGAGGAAATAATGATAGCAACAAGGCCAGCAACCCCATGCGCCGACGCCAAGAAAGCGGGCATACCTACATCACGAGCACACCGCACACCGATGCCCCCTAACCGTATTGGAAGAGCGGCCTGTTTCCACTGAGTCTCGTCAAGCTGAACATTCAAGATCGATTCCACAGTGGATTTTAAGGACCCATCAAAATCGGAGATCTCTTTAGAGCAAAGCCAAGTTGGGGCGGTTCGGAGCAAAAAGCTGATTTTGGGTAACGCAAAACAAGTTCGTAATAGTATTAAAGCTACGTGGGCTGAGATATTCTGCAAACGCTCCTTAGCCATCAGCAACAGCTGCCTACGAGAATTGATGGCTTCAGGGACTGCCTCAACAAAAATAGGAGAACCTAGGAGGCTGAAATTGGTTTTTGATAGTTCCCTGAGGCCAGGAAGTAAAGTGGAAAAATGTGCAGAGTGAGAACGTGCCTCAGAACTGCACGGGAAGTATTCGCATTTCGAGGTATTCACTTCCAGACCCAATTCCTTAAAGCGTGGGATCAGGGTAAGCAAGTCCCCATACACGGTCTCTGGTTCCCCGCCGAGAGTGCCATCGTCTAGGTACCATATATTTAACGGAGACTTTAGATCTGAAACTATTTTGTGAATAGCCAGGCTGAAAACTAGCGGACCAAGCGGATCCCCTGCTGGGCTCCCACCTGTGAAAGTATCAGGTTATTATTGTAGACAAGGTTCGATGGGGACTGATACACTTGGTAAAGAAAAGGGTACAAAGATGGTAATTTGTCCCTGACCTCACACAACAAGACATCCCTTTCTAAAGTATTAAAAGCATTATAGATGTCCAACTTTAGCACGACGCATTTCGCATTGTCAGCATCTGCCACAAATGCCCGCGTGCTATGGATAGCCGCCTCGCAGCCAAGGCGAGTGCCGAAACCCAACTGATGTGGCTGAAGGTATTCCGACATTATCTCTTTAACGGCGCGGCAGGCCAGCTTGGCTGCCAAACGCCTAAATACGCTGCCAATGGCAATGGGTCTTAACCCCCGTCTTTTTTGACAGCGCGCAAAGGGCCGCTCCGTACAGGTAAGGACAAACCTGAACATTAACTCGTCCACTCAGCATGAAGTTTGATAACCTAGTTAAGCTTTCCATTAATCGACGTCCATTTTCACCCGCGCAGCTGGAAGTTAGCTCCTTTAGATGGCCCGGGCGAATGCCATCTGAGCCCGCCGCTGAGCCACTGTAAAAGGAGGTGAGCGCAAGCGTGACATCATCCACAGTGAATGATTTAGGGGTGTAAGATGTGTCAGGCGCCGGCGGCGAGCTAAGAGGACGGGAGGGACCGGGGTGCTTAAACTTCAGCGCAGCCAGCGTGTCAGGGCCTTGTTTTGCTAGAGTGTCATCCGATACCAATAAACGGACAGCTCCTCTCAAGTCGCCCTCGAAAACCTTCGATTCAATAATTTTTCGGGTAGAGCGAGGCTTAAAACCTTCCGCCGCGATATCTGACACGTCCTCGAACTTATTGTTTCCAGATGACTCGATATTATTCTTGACCTTAGATGTCATGTTACCTGGTAAGGCCTTTGAAGGCACTCTAAGTGCTGTGTATGCAAAGGAGAGGAGTGCGAACCAGTCATCCATCTCGTTAGATTCGACGCACCTTTCCACTATCTCACTAAGCTTACCCGCTGCCTGGTTACGCGCGCCCTTAGGAATATGCCTAAGCACTTGTGTACTACCCTTTAATCCAGCAAGCGCATCCAAAGGACATTGTCGCGGCGATGCCGACGGCGTGCTTTGCCCAAGGGAAATACCCGTGATGCCGGCGTCAGCGGGTCGAGGTGCTACGATTGAAGAGATACCCTTGTGTTTGCGCCCTATATGAATCTTGAGACCGTGCGAACTAAAAGTGCGTAAAGACCCTGGACAGTGAGGACAAGTCAACATAGGAGATAAGAAACTCATTTTCAATTAATTATCTATACAAATTAAAATAATAATAATAATTAAATTCAAATTAATAACAATAAACATCTCACTGATAAAATCATTTTGACATCCATTTAAAATAATTGAATTAATAAATAAATTAAAATTAACGGCATATATGAAATATAAAATCATTTAACAGTATTACTTTAGGTCAACCAATAAAATCTAAGCAGGTACGACCAGTACCTTAACATCTAAGTCAGTATACCTAAATAAACAAAAAATATATGTATACACTTTTAACTAAATGTAGTATTCAACTACTAAAAATTTTTATATAATTTAAGTAATTATTACATATTACTCAATTATCCTGCAAGAATTAATTCGTAGTCAATTGAAGTCCGATGTTGAAAGTACGTCCTCCGTCCGACGTCGCGAACAGGTTATTCCAGACCCCGCTTTAACAGCTCTTCTTGTCAGTGCCTCTTACTCAAGATATTTTCAATGTACCAGTATTGCTGGGAAATTTTGTCTTAATGGCAACACTATGTTTATGTCAGATTCAATAAGACATTGTCGGTTGACTTTGACAGCCACTTCATTTCTGGTATGAACTGTCAATTGATTTTGACAGTTCAGTTATTCGACCAATGTGGGTAGGTAACACGAACATTTGTCACAATTGTAAATCGGAGGGTATAAAATTGTATCTTATCTTAGATGTTTGTAGCTTTTTCCAATGGTATTTCCCTTGTAGAATACTTCCGGAGTAGCTTGAGGTGTTGTAATATTGAACCATACCACTTTAATTACAAAAAAACTCAGATTTCAGGGAAATAAAAATTAAAAACTGAGAACGTATTTGCTTTTACAACAAGGCAGTGTTGCCATCTATTTAAATAGCATCATTTATTTTATTTCTTACCCAATCATCATCCCTAATATAAACAACATTATATTATACTTATTTTGGATTTTTGTGCATCTCAGATACAGGTAGTACTAAAGTACTATCATATAGAAATTAGATATGGTGAAAAATATTCGCATAGATTTTTTCACCATATCTAATTTCTATATGAGAGTACTTTAACACTATATTGTATTCGAATATCTTAATACTCGTATCTAAAAGCATTAAAACTGCTTTACAGTTGCAATAGGGATGATGACTGGTTAAAAAATAAAATATATGATGCTATTTAAATAATGAAACATAATAATTGAACGCCACTTTAATTGATCTGTATGATTAATTGTATGTATGTATGTATGTTTTTGACTCCATTAAAAGTGACGTCACCGTTGAGTACCATCATACAAGTCCCATATAAATTATTGTTTTTGACATTTAGAAAAAAGTATCTAATTTGACTTGTTGTCATCTACCCTATTAATTCTAAATTCAATCATCTAATTACAATTCATCAATAGGGTATTTGACAAGGTTTTTTTTATTTGATTTATGGAAAGATTATGTAAAAGTGTAATAACAAACTGTTTTTATTTTTTAAAATTTCGACCTAATTATCAAGTTATATCTAATTAAAAGTACCAAAAAATCCTATGCCCCGAAAAAATCCGATCACTTCTTGTCAGTTCACGAAACAAACCCGAGCTCCACACCCGCGCGGGCCTGTGTGCCGGCGGGGAGAGGCGCACCGAGTAGGGAAAACACCTGTGTGACGTCACCGGGCTAATCGGAAGTGTTCGGTAACTGTTCGGCGTATTCCGTTGGTATGAATTTTCAATTTGAAATAACTAGTTAATTAAATCGAAAATAAAAAAAAATAAAAACAGTTTGTTATAAAACTTGTACCTATATGATCTTTCCATTTATTCAAAAATATGTTGAAAAATTACACCTTGTCAAATACCCTATTGAATTACATCATTTCTCCAACAACAAGGCTAACTTTATCTGTCTTTAACTTTTGCTATTCTGTTGTAAATGTAGGAATATTTTTTTTTAATTAATAAGTTCAGAGGAATAGAACTTTTTTGACAAGTAATATCTTTCTTATCGCTGTTTTGCAATATGTTGGAGTGTTTTCATGAAAAGGGACGGAAGTGTGTAACAGGAAGCCGGGGAAACCAACGCAGTGAGAGATGTAAAACATTTTACAGTAGGTACTAGGCTCGATCGTTTTATTTCTATTTTTCTATAACTAATCAATAAAATAAAAGTTGATACATTCAACAAGAAATCTTTTTTAATTTTCCCATGAACTTTTATATTTCAGAATAAAAAGCTGTCGTGAAATTTTAATAGGTATTTAAAAAATCTCTCCATTAACCCTTTTTATTTAATTGTCAAAAGTTTGTGTCAAAACTTTGTAGACCCCTAACTTTTGAAAATCCTTCTTCGTCCGCGCTTCAAATCCTGTCCGTTACAATTAATAAACGTGACAAATTATGTTTGTTCGATTAATTTAATCCTGCAGAATTAATTTATTTCACAATATTGATAAATTACATTCACAATCTTAAATGCTAACTCGTGAGTTTGTTTGTATGCTTATTTATTTATTTGTTACCTGTTCACGCTTTATCTACTGAACCAATCTTTCTGAAATTACGCATACACGTAGTTAGAAGTACAGAGAAGGATAAAGAGTACCTTTCCCATGGGAAATTCACGCGGGCGAAGACGCGAGAAAAAGCTAAAACTACATAAAAAACAAACTTCAAATGGCTTAGGCATATTAAATGGATAAACAAAAATTAGCTTAAAATCAAATACCTTTTTTATTCCATCGTGTGGCTTTTATTACAAGAACATAAATATGACCCCATTCTAAGAAATTTCATTTGCTCTTTCTCTGGCGCTAAAATTTCGTGTAACTATAATCAATGTACCAATTTTCGGGGTAAAACTTGTACCGTAATTCCCTTGTTATACTAGACATATACTCGTATATTTCAATTACATTTTGTTTCAAAATTTCCAAGGGTACGGAGCCTAAGGGCGTATTTAGTTTCAAATAAATATTTCCCCTTTAGATTAGTCTTTATTGAAACAATTTGATCTATGTATGGACCACATGGACCAATCGGGCTTATTGCTAAGCAATACCTATAATTGCCTATTACATCAAATGACGAATCAATTATGGATGAGAAGACAATAGAATCTAGGCTTATTTCCGAAGCTAACATAACAAGAGAACAATAACATTTTCCGCAGAAAGCTATTATTTACGACCTTCCCACTTCCTTTTATTTTCTTCGTGACATTGAAATTGAATTTCATATACATAGTTATAGTTTTACTTATACGACCAATAAAAAATTACGGCGGACTGGATTCTTTGCGAAAATACTTTCGTATGAACCACTTGTTGATAGTGTTTTGTTTTGCAAAATGCGGTGGTGGCCGAGTGGTAGGGCGCCCGCCTATGGCTGCAAAGGTCCCAGGTTCAAATCCTGCCCGTGCTATATGAGTTTGTATACCAATCTAACTCATATATGGTAGTTTTCATCGACCACCACTCGCTTCCAGTGAAGGAAAACATCGAGAGGAAACCTGCAATCTGGTTGATGATTATCAGCTACTAGTGTGTGAAAGTGAGCTACTACTGGTTGAGCTTTGCGATGGCTGACCCTCGCGTCAACTCGTGAACGGGTGTTGCAAGGGGGATACTGCTTCGATCCTGATTCGAATTTTATTTTATTTTTTGTTCTTAACCAATTCATTGTGGTTACTTGATCACAAACATGACATGTTTTTTATATATTTTTTTTTTCTTATATTTTATTGTATTTTTGACTGTACACAATCAAGTTTATGTATAAAGTTAACAAATAGCCCTCTGGCATGTTAGGCGACCAAGACTGTTTCATGAGTTCCTTTCGGCATTTCTTCTCAGCAGTGGTCGTTCCGAAATGCTAGTAGTTTGTAGCTTTGAGACATAATGTATTATGATTAAATAATTAGTTATCGACGTGAAAAAGAGCCTTCTTTGAAGGCCAAGTTTCAATAAATAAATTGACTTTGACTTTGAAATGGAGAAGGCAATGGCAAACCACTCCATTAACAATGCCAAGATACTCGTTGTATGTGTTTCATGCTATATATTGACCACTACCCTCAGTTAATTAGGAATACGACTAATAGCCACCACAACTGACACCACGCGTGTGTACCATGAAAACTGTCAGTTTTTGTACAGTTTTCATGTTACACACGCTCAGTTGAAATTGACAGTTAAAACTGTTCAGTGAAAACTAGTGTATAGAGAACCGGATATGTTTCAAGGAACCGGGATTTTCGGTACTGGACTATGCTGGAACCGGGATTCCCGGGATTTTCGGTACTAAAATTTTTTTTCAACCATAAATAATTTATCTTTAATTATAATTAATGACTAATTAACAATCAGCCTTAAGCAATAGAAAAACTTAGTATTCATTAATTATCCAGTTAAAACCAAACTATAATTGAAAGTACTCTTATTTAACGCCGTGAAAACAATAGGAACCCTTAGCTATAATAAAATCCTAACTTCCTAACTAATATTATAAATGTGAAAGTGAGTTTGTTTGTTTGTTGGTTTGTTTGTTTGTTTGTTACCTCTTCACGCTTCATCTACTGAACTAATCTTCCTGAAATTTCGCATACACATAGTTAGGAGTACGGAGAAGGACATAGGGTACCTTTCATCCCGGAAAAAGGCACGGTTCCCGTGGGAAATTCACGTGGGCAAAGCCGCGGGCGAAAGCTAGTTACAAATAAAATTTAAATCAAATAGATATAAAAATCAAATAAAATCTACGCCAACAGATTACCATCTACCAATCAAATAAAATCTAGCGATCACAGATAAACTATTTCGTCTTCATGAAAGCTTTTTTTTTTCCTTGTAAAAAAGAAAGAAAAATTCTTTATTCGACAAACTTCACACTAAATTTAACTAAATTCGTCGAAATGGCGAACAGCTCAGCGTGGTGCTATGGCAGAAGCCAAAGCGCTGATTTTCAGATGGTACCAAAAAAGGAGGCTAGGTGGCTAAAATAAAAAACAAATTATACCTTGTTACCAAAAACAAAGCAAAAAAAAACATAATTGAAGATTTAAAAGCAGCATGACACATGTTGCAAGAAAGGAAGAAGAATTGATACAAATATCAAAGGGAAAAAATGTTAATCCTAGAAAAAGATTCAAATTGTCCTCAAATTGTAATCAAAAAGATAAACGCGTCCAAAGTTACATTACCTAAACGCGATCTAATTTTATTACACTGCAGCGCAGGCCAGCCGAAGAAAAAATCCTTTCTGGCTCAACACTGGTGGATGTAACACTCAGAAGATGACCATAAACGTGATAAATGTCGCCAACGATTGCCTCCAGTCTCGAAAAGAGCCACCTCGATTTTTACATTTGTTTCGGAGTCGTCATTCTGCGTCGATCTAACATCCTTCCGAATCACCACAGAGTTCTGCTCCTACATCGTTCGCCGCGCATATCCTCAGTGTTGTCAATTGCCATATATTTAAACGGATTTGTCCGTATAAACTATGAGGGTATAAATTTCAACTGATTACAAAACTAAACAATGAGTTCTATGCGGTTTTTAATGATGGCAATTAACGATTTGAATAATAATGTAAGAAGACTGACAACTTGAATGCTCTCACATATATCTTTATGAACTTATGTGTTGCACAGCCAGTTGGCGAACCAAATAAATAAAAAATAAAAAAAATCCCGAAAGTACCGAAAATCCCGGTTCTTGTATTATAATTCCCGGTTCTAGTACCGCCACAAAAAAACCGGGAAATCCCGGGATTTTCAGTACCGGGATTTCCCGGTTCTATACACTAGTGAAAACGGTCAGTTAAAACTGATCGTGTGTGGCGGCTATAAAGGATGAAAGCTTAATAATGATTGTACAAGATTCTCATTAAAGTAGCAGTTTAGACCCTTTTGTCTCTAATATTCTCCCCTGTGCGCAGTGTTGGTAAATAAACAGCTTATCTATATATTCAGGAAGTCTTGCTTATCTTACACGATTGACTTGGCTTCGCCCGAATCACAGATATTATGTACATGTCGCAGTCGGATTGTATAATCCGCCGAATTACATTACGGCTAACCGTTTTACAAAACAGCGCCTTTTTGAATTGCGGCGGTTCAACGATTAGCCGGATTGATTGCGGCTGAATGAAAATCCGCTGAAATGTATTGCGCACCATGCGTTCTTCAACGCGGCTAGTCGGAATGTAATATAGCGGGTCAATCCGGCTAATCGTTGAACCGGCGTATTACAAAACGGCTAGCCATAATGTAATACGGCGGATTATACAATCCGACTGCGACATATCCTAACTAATATTATAAATGCGAAAGTGAGTTTGTTTGTTTGTTGGTTTGTTTGTTTGTTCCTGAAATTTCGCATACACATAGCTGGAAGTACGGAAAAGGACATAGGATACCTTTCATCCCGGGAAAAAGCACTGTTCCCGTAGGAAATTCACGCGGGTGAAGTCGCGGGCGAAAGCTAGTACATAATAATGTAACAGTACTACGTACTACAACGTAATAACGCGTTTGAGCTCGGCGACGACGTTAAATTTAATGGGACTGGAAACCCACCTCAATACAGCCAGCTCATATTAAATTTAAGACATCGAAAGAACCGCGAAAAACCACTTTCTAAAGATGTAAAAAGTAGTGACTTTTAACTTATGACTATTTATTTTTACATACATAGAATCACCTCTTTATCCCTTACGAGGTAGACAGAGCCAAGAGTCGTGAGACTTGAAGGCCACGCTTAGCTGAATAGTATTAGTAGTATTTATTTTTATTACTCAAAATCATATAACCTGCCATTTTATATTTTAGCCTGAAATTCCCACGGGCGCGAATCCCCGGGGCGCAGCCAGTGTTGAATATTTTAAAAACAACGCTTTTTAAGGGGGTTTTTATTTATTTAGTCTTTTTTTTAAGTTCATTTCCTTGTGTTCAGTGTCTTAAATAAAAATCAATATTTTTAACAAGGATTAAAATATATTTATTTGCCAAAAAGACATTGTTGATACATAAAAATGCATAGATGTTACAGAGCAGCAATGTTTACAATGTTTAACCGTTTAAACGGTGTGCATGTAGTCAGATGGCTTGCCCCAAATAATTCAAAATAGTGAATTTAACAGCCATTTTCAATAGGAAACCTCTCACTGCAATTCTGAAGCTAATAAAAAAGAAATCATCCCGATAGGTTTAATATTTCGGCCGCAATCATGACCACATACATCTCCGTTGTACACGGACATGCATGACAGGTAATTTTAAACCAGTTTTTTTATACATTTAGACACAATAAATCATTTTCAAATGCTTCTAATGTGATTGTAAAACTATTTCTCTTGATATTCGTGTACTCAATAATGATACACTCAAAAAAATATCATTAAAAATTAGTCAATCATAGGAATAAGAGACAATTTAATACATTATGTCAGGGATGTCAAAAATGGGATTTAAATATTATCATGTAAAAAATCTAATCTAGAAATAATTATTATTGTGGAAGCGGAATTAGCAAATAATAAGTCAGCCTTCATTATATCCCAGTATTCACGTAAATATTGACATAATTTAAATAGGGTCAAGGCCATATTTTAATTCAGGAATTCTACAACGTAAAACAGATGTTGGATGTTCTAGAGCCCCATTACCTTCATTTCATAGAGCTGGAGATATAATAAAGGAAATGACGTCGTTTGTTACTGATATAAGGCGATTAAAACATTGTCTTTTTGTGGGATGCCACAGAAAGAAGAAAAAGAAAAGAAAATCGCTTAAAAAGCATACAATTATTATTACCAATTATTCAATTAATCTTTACACTGCCGGAATGGTTACAGCTCAGCTTTATATTAAGGTATAAAGCTAAGCTGTAACCAAAAATAAGAGTTGTAGGTGGCTTGATGGCAGAAGGGATAGAAATCTAGATATATTTTATTACACACTTACCGCGCTTATAAAAAGTACCTTAAGTGCTCTATTCCCGGTATTTATCTACCCGTGTACCAAATTTCATCAAAATCCGTTCAGAAACTTTTATGCAATTGGGTAACAAACATCTTTACAATCTCACATACAAACTTTCGCATTTATTATATTAGTAGAAAGTAGGATAGGTATAGTATAGGAATAAACGGATTAAGAAGAATATTTTGACTGCCCTGTTGCTGCACTTGATTTAAAATTCGAATTCTATTTTTTTTTATTCTGCTAAGTACTGCCAGTACTTTCAATTAAGTATCGAATACTCGTTATAGTCGGGGCTGCGAATTTTCAGTTGTGTGGAGGTGGTCACATTAAATCCTACAATGGTGATTTTTATAAACTACATAGATATAGATATTACAACTGCAAATTTAAGTGCAAAAAAAAAATCACCACCGCCGTTTTTTTTTAAACGCTATTATAAGACTCATATTGTTATAACTCTCAAACAAAAAATCCTACCAGGGTGATTTTTTGTTACATGTTTCCTTACGAATAATAAAAGCTTGATTTAAAAAATCACCAATAAATAACAATCCGAAATGGATTTTTTAATGAGTTGTAATTTTTATACTTTAAAAACATCCTGTACAAAAACAAAAAATCCAGCAATGGGACTTTTATATATTATTCGTATACTATTGTAATGAACCATATCCTCAATTTTTATAAGGGTGACTACAACAGTTTTTTTTTATTAACTTTTAATTTTTTTTTTAAATTCTACAGTCCAGAAAATTGTATATTCGTACGTAATGTGAATTATTCAATCTTAATTTTAAAAAAACGACTCATGTTTATGAACCCGATTTCCTGTAATTAAATAAAAACTATATTGACATTTATAACGTTAAAAATACATTTTATGACTAGGAAGCCTTATTATAAACCGGCCAACTTTTATTTACAGGTAAATGAAGTCTTATTAACTAATTGTGAACAGTAATCTCTATTGTAAACTTTTTTGTTTACGAGCAATTCAGTATAGTTTATTTACCCCTCTCATTTCATATCGGATCATCAAAATTCTTTTTTTTTTATATAAGAATGTCTAAAAACATCAAAATAATGTTAAGTATAAGAATCATGGTTGTAGGAATTTGTCGGCAAAAAAAATTTAAATGCCCCGCCTATTAGAAGATAGTCCTTTGAAGGCAAAGCTTGCTGAATTTTAAGGGGGGTTAGGCGGTCAGCGAAAATACATATGAAGCGGCTGAGGCCGTCCCGGTTGCGCGCCATTCACATTTTTATCAAAAAGTTAATAGAAATGTTTAGTTTTTCAAAAATTTAAATCAGTCACGAAATCGAAAAGGTAAAATACCTTTGTGTTGGTGATTTTAAAACATTTTTTATTATAAAACACGGATGTCATCTGTATTCATATGAAATTTTAGAGGTAACTTCAGGATTTTTTTCTATCGAGCAAAATTTTTCCCATCGTGTTTTGGAAACAGTCCTCCCTTTAAACATACGTTCTACAATACATATCAGAAATTTCAGGGCGAAAACTCTTCAATTCTTTAAACAGCAGCTTATAGAAAACAGCCAATATTGCCGTTTTCAGTTACTAAGAGCCCTTAATCGCAAATTTTCACTCTATAGATAAATGTGTATTCGAATTTGCGACCTATCTGTAACAGTATCCGTAATGATTATATATAATACTCTTTGGCCATGTCGTGTAGCTTCAAGTTCAAATCCAGTTTCAATAATATTCTTAAAACTTTGTGTTTGTGTGAAAAGTTATGGCTTTCAGTATTAAGTTATTTATGATGTTATTTCCACGGTATTTTTCAGTGAGTTTCAAGGTGGATCTTTATTGATTAGATTGTACATACTACTAGGATCTTCTTCCGCCGTATGTGATTGGTATTACATTTTTTATAAAGGCTAGCGGTTCTTTTCGTGTCGACAAATGAAAATTTTAGTTTCAAAATCCAATTTGCCCTAACCACGAACAAAAGGTTGTTTTGGTAAGAAAATATTTGAGGAAATAAAATTTCAGGAACTAACAGTTTAACAAAGTCAAGTCAAGACTATTTCGGCTTAAATTATAGCGATGAAATGAAAGATTGAATTGATAAATACAGGGACCTATATAGGTCTATCCACACATATATAGGCAACTGCCACAACACAGAAAATTTTTATAAGGTACGATTTCACGGTTAAAACCGTAAGTTTGAAAAAAAGCATTGTTTTGGTAAAACCGTTGCCTATTTTTTTCTGTAAAATGAGTAACTTTCATAGAGCTGTTGTTTCGTATTATTTTTTAAAACCTGAACTCACGGATTCTAAACCACAGATAAGCAAAACTCCAAAGGGTAAGCTTCCTAATGAGATATTAACGACCAGCCACTCCACTTGGCTTCCTCTTCGGGGATCTATGTTTATTTTGAGTGGCTTTGTTTTTGATTCTGAACCCACGGCGAAAAAGATGGTTAATGAAACTGTTTGTCTACTATGCTACAGGATGATATAGGGGATCTATTCATTCAGTATTATGAGTGTCTAATGAATAATCTGCTTTATTATGTTCTTAAAAATACATTTTAATTTCAGTCAAACATCAATGGAACGATTTTTAAAAGTAAGTAATTACATGATAAAAACGAACATATATTTGTTATTTCAAATTACAGAGAAAAAACACCAGTGTTTTGTTTTCTTTTTTATGCTTAAAACCAGCCAGTATATCGGCTGGCGAAAAAGGTTTTCCATGTTACGCAATAATTTACCAATTAAAACTATATATAATAAAATCTTCTTGTAAAAATGCAAAATTAAAATGAAAACATCTAATAACTTCAACCAAAAGCTCTCGTTAAAAGGCAATATTTTTCACGTAGTATACCTAGGAGTACTATCAGTTATCCTGTGACCTAGGTCATAAAAGTGAGGACATTGACCTCTGGCTAGGTTGTAAATCAAGCAGACCGTATATTTCGTAAAACCTTTTATCCCACACAATATGTTTTAATATAAACTTTGTGAATAGTAAGTTACTAACTAATATGCATTCGTTAAGAAAGGAGGAAATTCGCCACTTTTTATTACAATTAAATTACTTATGGATAATTTTGACGTATAAGCGATCGAGACAGGCTGTTTTCTTCTGTCTCGATCGCTTATACGTCAAAATTATCCATAAGTAATTTAATTGAAAATAGTGCCCAATTTAGTCCTTTCTTTACGAATGCATTAGTAAGTAACTTACTAATTCTCTTCAAAAACCTCAATTTTTCGGATGCTTTTTTTCAAGTCACATAGAAATTGACACTATTTTGATATTTGAACCCTTGTACTTGCATTAAACAAAGCCCGTGGAGGGCGCAGTCAGGAAGGGTTAATTATGACCATTAAAATAATTTATACGATCCTTATTACCAGAAATTGTGACACCAGTATTTTAAATGATTAAGTGATATCAAAAGTGTGAATAAAATGACCAGCTTTAATATTAAATTTTCCCTTTTATAGAGAAATTGGTGTCTGGTAGAATATAGCAATAACGTAGTTCTTCCCGTGTGTGTAGTACAAGGCGAATAAGTGATCAAAAGTATTTGATAACATAATATGGCGTTCATACCTATAAGTACTACAGAAGCAGGCTTTTATTTAATCTCATTACTTGTATAGGTATCAACAAGTGCTTAATGAAATAGATAGAAGTAGGTAAATAATAATACGTAAATACTCATTATTTGTATATTTTTATTTAGGAATTATATATTACGAGGAAATTTTATTACAACAATTATATTATAAAGCAGGCCTCGTATTCACTCGCATTGACATAGGTATAGTGTACCTAACAAGCAGATTTTTTAAATCAATCATGTATTTATTTCT